>PVJI01005197.1:0-99177 GCA_004026765.1 Micronycteris hirsuta | reverse complement strand
CTGAATACCCTTGTCCCCCTTCTCCCCTTCCCCTTCCCCTCTGGTTACTGCCAGAATGTTCTAAACTTCAATGTCTCTGGTTCTATTTTGTTTCTCTGGTTGTATTTGCTTGCTTACCTCAGAAGCGTCTTGGCTGTGGCTGATCTAACTTTCCCGGTAGCTGATCTGGCCTAGGTGCCTTCGCTCCTGAGTCCTCATAGGAAATTTTTTAACATTTCATAAAGTAGAGGCTGCATGATGATGCACTCCTTGAACTTGACCTTATCTGAGAAGCACTTTATCTGCCCTTCCATTCTAAATGAAAATTTTGCTGGGTAGATTATTCTTGGTTGTAGTCCCTTGCTCTTCATGATTTGAAATATCTCTCTCCAGCCCCTTCTTGCTGAATCCCCATAAGACTGTCAGCGGATTTCTCAAAGGATAAAAACAATTTATCCCAAACCATTATGTTGTATGTAAGCACCTTGATATGTCAATTTTAGGGTTTGTTACTGAATGTAAAAATTTCTTTAACATTTTTATTGACATTCCAGTTGGTATACTCTTGGCGGAATAGTTTCTCCAAATTGAAACTAATTAAAGTCAATACTTTAACTACAATGACTCAAGAAAGTTTGCTGCATTTGGCATTAGTGACAACAGAGCACAAATTATGTAAATTTTTAGTTATGGAGGCATAACTAGTGATTTCATTGAAAGAAAGCCAAGAAAATAAATTTCATGAAATAAATATATAATAGTTTATTAAATACATGGGTCTTTATTATTTTACTCTTCCAAACATTACTAGTCCATCACCATATCACTCAGACAGCTGTAATAATAATTAAATTCAGTTATCTTTGATATTGTGCCAACCTTTACTCCACACATATTTTTCAATTTAGATAAATACAACTTGCCAGAAGCAGAATCTAGAAGAAGTAGAAAACCAGAATAGTACTATTTTTAGGAAAGAATTCAAATTTGTAATTAAACACATTCCCTAAATCTCCAGAACCAGAAGGCTTTACTGGCAGATTCTTCCTACCATTTTTATATAAACTATTCCAAAAGAATAGAAAATTACTGGCCTACTTCCTAGCTCATTTTATAAGTCCAGATTAACTAATAATAAAACCTGACACCCCCCCCCCCAAAAAAAAATAGAAGAAAAAAAATTCAGGTCAGTTACCCTCATAAGCAAAGATGCAAAAGTCCTGAATAAAATGTTAGCAAATACTTTAAATTATGTATACTTCATGATGGATAGTATATTTTGAAGTATATAGTGAATATCGACAATATATAAAAATGATAATCTATCAGAAACAAGTTGGATATATTCTAGGAAAAAGGGTTGGTTTAAACTTTGAAAAATGAATCAAGTAATTCACTACATCAATAGAATAAAGGCAGGGCAAAAGCACTATCATACCAATAGGTGTATAAAAGACATTTGATAACATTCATTGCCAGTTTATGAAAAAAGTAGCTGTTAGCAAATCAAAAGTGGAAAGATAATTCAGTCATTAGCAGTGCCCTATCCATATCCCAGCTGTAAATCTCTAGAGGCTTTTTTCTATCCATGGAGGAAAGCAAGTCAGAAATACTGGAGAGCTGATGTGTAAGAAACAGCTTTCAGCCCCTGGTGGATGGGGAGAGAAGATAAATTCTTTAGATTCCTCACTCTCTGGCCAGGTAACTGAGGTACGCTCCACACAGCCTTTCGGATTTCCCCAGGGCACTTAGCTCCAGTTGCCCACAGTGCTAAATGGCTGATTCTACACCCTGATTCTTCTCTCTGTGTAGCTCTCTCCTCTCCAAGATTTTGCTTCATCAAGTCCAGCCAGTCTGTCCTCCCCAGACTCACTCTTTCTGCTCCACTCCAGTGCCCTCCCTATGCTGTGGCCTGAAAACTCCCCACAGGCAGTCAGCTGAGGTAGTCATGGGACTCACCGCATGGTTCCCCTAAGTGGAAAGGAATAAAGACCACCCGAAGGAGAACAGGAAATTCTCTGCTTGGAGGCTTTTGGTGTGGAGAAGCTGTAGACAGGCTAATTAGACTTGAGTCATCCTGTCCGATTAAGTAGGGGCACACAATTTGGCTCTCTGGTTGGATTTAAGTTGGAGGTGAGGGCAAAAATCAGAGAAGCTGTCCATTATTTTCCAAGTCTTGTCTGTTTGGGGCTGATTGTTACAGAGGTTACTGTTTGGCTCTCTGGACAGGTTGCTAGAGATAGAGGTCTCACTTCCTGATCTGGTTACTGCAGATGGTAGGTTGGTGGCTGCAGGTTGTGGATCAGAGTTCAGTTTTTATATGTAGTCTGGCCGTGATCGATGCATGTATTCAATCACTCACTCTCAGTGCTGCCTCTTGAGTAACGTATGAAAACTGTCATTTCAAATGTTTTGCTCAGTGTTTTAGGTTTTGGTTTTGTTTGTTTGTTTTTTTGTTTGTTTGTTTTGGTGGGGGTATAAATCCCAGCCCTGCTACTCTTGGCTGGATGCAGAAGTCTCAAATTCCCAGAGTGAATTTTGGGTTAGCCTTCATTCCATAATCTGCCTGTTTGCTTGGCCTCCATATTCTCCTCCCCACTTCTTCAGCCCTAAGATTTTGACCTTGATATCCCCCTTCACTCGTTTTTATAACTGGTCCATGGAAATGAGACACTCCTTACTCTGAAATCTCTAGTCGGGATCCTGTCATAAACAGAAAAGAACTGCAGACAACAGTGCAGCGCCCATTTCACCAGCCACCAAGAACTTCTCACCACTCCGTTCTTGCCTTTGCCTAAATCCCAGGGCTCTGATCTTTTCCTGAACCATGGCCTGAGTGATTGGTGAGTTTCCTGATGCTGTGATTGGACTCACCTCATCATCGGTCCAAGACAGATTCTATGCCAAATAAGATGCTCCCAGTAAAATTTAACAAAAAGTAACCTCAGTTAAAATGAAGTTGGTCCTTGCTTTTCATTACTATGAATTATGCTAAATGAAATAAGCCAGTCAGAGAAAGACAAACACCTTATGGTCTCACTCATAGGTGGAATCTAATGAACACAATAAGCTGATGAGCAAAATAGATCTAGAGTCATAGATACGTAAAACAGACTGATAGATCTCAGAATGGAGTGGGGTGGGGAAAACTAGATAAAAGAAGGTGAAGAGATTAGCCAAAGAATGCACATGCATAACCCACGGACATGGACAACAGTGTGGTGAAGGCTGTGGGGGCGAGGTGGGGAAGGACGAAGGGGTGGGAGGGAATGGGGGCACATCTGTAACAGTGTCAACAATAAAAAAAAAGTTTAGAGGTCAGAAATGGGAGTTCTCACACCTTATGTTGATTGTGAAGCTGAAGAGCAAGAATTCATTTGCAATAGCTCTTCCAACCTCCTCTTCTCTAATACAAAAGAGTTGCCTTTCCTTTGTTTCTGGGGACTTGGGTGTTGTTCTCCATTAGACCACCTGTCCAAAATTGCAATTCTTTGTTGTTCCCAAATAAACCCAGTCTTACGGGAGAAATACATGGCTGTCTCTCTGCTAAAGGTCAGCACCCCAACCCCTCATCTTGGTGAGCAGAGCTCTGCCCAGCGTCAGACACCCCTCTCATACTCAGGCAGTCAGCCCAGAAGGCCTTGCTTTCAGACACACTCCTTTTAGGCTACTCAATTGACTAAAAAGTCTGATACACCCCGAAACATTGTTTAGAGAATCCTTGCCTTTTTATTTTTTCTACATTCACCAGTGTACTAGATGGTGATTTTAGCTGCACATAAAGCTCTTCATCTTATGCATTTTCTCTTATCTGTGTGTGTTCAGCATGCCCTACCCCATGGCAGGTTTTAGTAGAATTATCTTGAGACCTAGAAAAATGTCTGTTTCCCTGGTGTTCAATTAATTTGCTACATAGATTTGCAAAGTGTTTTTAGCTTTTTGATGAAGATATAGGGACGTGCATATATACACACACACACACAGAGGTAAGTGCACAATTTATTGAATGTTTATTAATTGAACACACCTGTGTAGCCAACACTAGGTCAAGAAACAGAACACTGAAACTGTATTTTATTTATATTTTATTTGGCTATATGTTCTGTGAAACTGACGATGGTAAGTTCCGTGACTGCATCTCCACTGTTTGTTCTTGTGTCTTCATGGTTACATCAGAGTGTCTAACAGCATGAAGGGACTAATTTGTTGAAGAAGTTTGTTGACCTATATTGAGGAGAAGAAGCCATGCTCTTACTGGCATTAAATTGAACCACATCTGTAAAAAATGAAATTTCTTTTTCCTTGGCTGTTACTAATATATTTATCCCATGCATGTTAATACACAACAGAGCTCAGTAAAATTACTGTTCTTGAAAGTAAATTCAAAGAGCAATTACAAAAACAAAACAAACTTTTCTCTATTGTACCTATGGACAAAGCTGTCATGGCCTCTCCCAGTCTGGCAAATGTTGGCAATTAAAAAGGCTTATAGCAAGGATGGGGTGAAAACCTCGGTGTGTTTGCGAGGGCAAATGTGTTTGGGAAAGAACATGCACGAAAGTTGGCAGAGTCCATTATTGTCTGGTAAACCAAGTGACATGACAATAAAGATCTTATTCCATTCCTTTTGCACAAGAAGGTGATTTGTGTGGTTCAAGGTAGAAGTAGGGGTCAGTTTGAGCCCAAGTTCTGCAAGCCGAGCCCAAAGTTTTATCCACGGTGATCACAGCTCACCCTCACCGAGCCAGGTGCTCAACACCTTGCATTTATCTTTGAAAGGCATAAAGGTGGAGAAACCTGTGGCTTCAGTTTGCTCATCTTCCAACTTGGAACACTGTGCTGGGCATATATTATCTCAAGTGCTGGACACTCACCAGGATAATCAGGGAACGCCCCACTGACAGGGCCATGAACAGAGGAGCGCGCACTCGAGAACCGACCCAGCCTTTCCGTCACCATCTTGCTGGTGCAGCTGCTGAGGTTTTCTCCCTTTATGAAGGCTGTCTTTGTTCACGCTCTTGGGAGGAAGAACCCAGTTAGAACCTAGTTTATCTTGTGAAGGAAATGAGGAAAACCTGGTACAGGTGGAAAAAGGCAATACCCCTTTATTAAATAAAAAGGTGTGGCGGAGGGCTCCAATGGGCCACCCCACTGGATATGGGGGTGGGTAGAGGTGGGGCTGAGTAGGTGGGAGAAAATGCACTGGGGTGAGAGTAGGAGCTGCTCTGTGTGTGAATTGTTCCAAATCCTTCAAGCTTCCTGCCAGGGCATTGAAATCTTTGGCTCATTGTGGAATTTGGATCTGTGACAATTTGCTCTAAAGGGGGTTTGGCACACATAAGTCATTATTATTAATAAACACTTGGTGACTGCCAACCATATGCCTGATGCTGAAATAAAACTTCCCCACCCCCACCCCCATTTTTTTTTCTCTCTTAGGTTAAGTTACCAAGTAAAGGAGAATGAAACTTGGCTCCTTATTATCCCAGAAGAGGCAATTTCATAGTCCTCCTGGCCCTACACTTATATCTTTGAATCCCTGGGTACCTTTTCCCAGAATCTTTTCTATTTCAAGAAAACATTTCAGAACACCATAACTGGTAACATTAAACTCGACATCCCTTTAATTATCAAAAGAATAGATTTCTGAGAGGAATATAGTGTCTTCTGACATAGAGTTCAGTCCAACCTGCTCTTACAGGGTGACTCATTTCACACTGGCTGGGTTTTAAAGCTATGTGGCATAGAGTGGGGCTGCATTTAAATGACTGGTCTTGAATTACACAGATGAACCTTTAAAAATATATAGTAGAATGAGCTATGTTTATTTTTAGTGGGTTTCTTTTTGTAATGTCTATCTATCTGCATGTTTCCCTGTGTGTACATTTGGTCATGTATGCGGAGTAAGGCAAAGTAAGACAAAATTATCTTCTCTAAGCAGAACATGCAAAAGATGTTTGAAAAATTTTCCCTTCTATTACCCTTCATTTATTTCCCAGCAGTGACCTGTGTTTAGGAGAATTGGCACCAAAACAAGGTAGTTCAACTCTTTTTATTTTTTAAGCAATAAATTGTTCTTTGAAATGACAATGATCTCCCTTAAAGAAAATTGGGTAAGAGTTGGAAAGAGAATCAAAGAGGCACCTCCAACAAAGAGGAGAAGCAACAGATTCTGATATTTTTATGATGATTTTCATTTCAGAATCTACAAGCACTTTATAACATGTGCAAAGAAGACTTAACTGACAAAGTACAAAATAAAGACACTAGATGGAAGGAGAAATTTAAACAAAGAAAAGCTCACATACTTTTCTATAGAGCTTTGGGGGCTCTGGCCACAAGATACCCCCATTTCTCTTACTGCTTCTGACATGCCAGGTTCTTCTCTTACCATAGGCTGCATAATTCGCTCTTACTGACATACTGGGTTGGCCAAAAGTCCATATGGTTTTTTCCCATATAGTAAAAGACACATTTTTTACTTTCACCTATAACTATTGGTTTGGATATTTTGAGTATGGTCGCTATCTCCAGTGTGGTATAATGTTGATTGTTCTCAATTAATGTCTCAGTTTGATTGCTATCAACTTCAACTGTTCTACCCGACCGTGGAGCATTGTCCAATGAGAAATCTCTAGCACAAAACCTTGCAAACCACTTTTGACTCATCCTATCAGTCACAACACTTTCTCCATACACTGCACAAATCTTTCTTTGTGTTTCAGTTGTATTTTTACCTTTCTTGAAATAATAAAGCACAATATGCCAAAAATGTTGCTAATTTTCTTCCATCTTTAATATGAAAATGGCTATACAAAAACTCACCAATTTTGATAGGTTTTTTTAAATGCATGCTGAAATGACAGCTGTTGCAATTCAATCTAACAAAATTGTTTCAAATGAAGTTAAAGACAACTAAGCACTACTAGAGCTGTCTTATAGAAAAAAACAAATGAACTTTTTGGCCAACCCCATAATTTGAGCAGTCATGCTCAGAGAGCTCCCACACCCTACCCCCAGGTCCCTTTCTGGCTAGCCCATCAAGATACTTGAAAGTTTACCACTAAAGAATCATTTATTTATTCATTCATTTGTTCAACTAATTCTATTCTGTTCCTAATATATGCTAGGGTTCATGGCCAACATCACTAATAGACTATTCTGCTGTTTCTTGAAGGACCAAGATGCCGGTGGTCATCCCATTAATTTGTTTATATCACTCTCCTACTTAAAATTCTTCAATGGCTTCCCTCTTTGAAAGATAAAGGTCAAAGTCTTTTAAATGGTTCCCAAAGCCTATCGGATCTGACCCTGCTTCCTCTTCAGTGTCCTCTTAGATAAGTCTCAAATTTGCCCTCTGTCCTCTAGTTGCATTATCTTTCTTCCAGCCCCCCCAAAGTTCCATATTCCCTTTGGCTTTATTATTTTTGAACCTGCTGTCCCTCTGACTAGAATAGTCCCTGCTTATCCCAACACTTCCTCTTTACCAAGTTAACTTTCATTTTTTCTTGAAATACCAGCTCAGATGTCACTTCCTTAGGAACCTTCCCTTGATCAGTTCTGTGCCTAGTCTAGATCAAATATTCCTACTCCTCACATTCGTGGCATATGGTCCTATTCTTTTCAGCACTGATTACAGTTTACAATTAGCATCATCTGCACTATTAACATGTCTCCTCCAACCAACCTTCATATTCTGTTGCCTAATCACCTTATCCTGGAATAAAGTTTGATATCTGATTCTTAGTAGATACTAAAAATTTACTGAATAAATGAGCATGAGCAGATACATGAAATAAAATCTGTTCTTCACTGTTTTCCAGTGTGAGCATTAGAGATAAAACATGGAATATAGTAGAAAGAGCATGAACTTTGCAAATAGGGAAAGGGACAATGCCAATTCTTCTACCCATGTACCCCTGGCGAAGTGCTTAGTAACTATCATTTGTAGGGTGAGTGCCTTTTCCAGGAACTATGCTAGGAATTTTACATATACTCTCTCTTTTAACCCTCACAACAATACTATAGTTTGATATTGTCTTCATCTTACAGATAAGCAAATTGAGAGACTTAGAGGTCACATCACTAACTGGCAGAGATAGGAGTCAAGTTCATGCCTGTCTAGTGACAACGCCTTGAACACTACCTATGCTGCTAACATCTGTGAGTTATGGTTTTCTCTTTTTGCAATAAGATAATCATTTTGTAAGTAACTCTACCATGGCAGCTCATGTCTTATAGTTTTCTCCTTCTGTTCAGTCTCTTTATCCATTTTGCCACTGTCATAAATTCCTAGTGCTCAGTTGACTGCTAGTGACAAATGCTTCCTAGAGAGCATTCCTAGGGTGGGATTGTAAATTTGTCAAAGTCACAATGTTCCCATTAGTTTCAGTTAGTGTTTACTATACTACAAAGCACCCCAAAATGTGGTGGCTTACAACAACAGTTATTCACTCTTTCTCACAATTCTGTGGGTTAGCTAGGTGACTTCTCAGCCTGTGTCACCTGGATTCACTCATGTGTCCCTGTTCAGCTGGAGTATTAGATGAGCTGGAAGGTCCAAGGCAACCTCATGCATGTGCCTGCTGTGAGTGCTGGCTGTAGGCTGAGGTGCCTTAGCTGCCATCCTCAAGGGCGCCTTTTAGGGCATCCCATGAGGGGAAACAGAAATGCAGTGCTTCTTGGTGCCCAGTCCTAGACGTCTCACAGCATCACTTCTGCCACATTCTGTTGACCAGGACCAGTGACAAGGCAGCCTAGATTTGAGGGAAATGGGAAAATAGATATCCCCTTTGAAGGGGGAGGGTGAAAGTCTCATTGCAAGGAAGAATAGGAGAAATTATTGTGAATATCTTTGAAAAAAATAGAACATATGACAGAATATGACACAGTGACTAAAAATAACATTCATAAATATTTGCCATCAATAGAAGAAAAAAGCCTTGTGAAAAAATAGGGGAACAATAATATGTGCTATTATTGCAACAAAATTTAGAAGCAAACAAATCATGCATAGACTGAAGTGCAAAATAAAAGAAAAAGACAGATGAAGGAGGAAGAGGTTGGAGTGTATCCTTCAGGGCACTTCCAGGATTTATAGCACAGGACTGTTGTCCAGAGCACAGCTGGCTTTGACGCCTCCTCCTGAAGACAGCCTTGGGGGGTGGCATGCTTACTAGTACGGGGTCCCTTTCATCCCCTTCCCAGTGGAGTCTGTCCTGGTTCTGTAGGGCTGGGCCTGCTGCCTTCATCTTTCCTTAATTCCTTGCCTCCTTCCAGATCCTCTTTTATCTTACCAGTCTACACCGTATAGCTTGACCTGAGAGGCCAAGGACCACAGGACTGTGAAGGATGCTGCCCAGCAACAGGACTACCAAGTGCAGGATCGCAGAGCAGTATGCCCAGGGTTGTGAGGAGAGCCACTGGAAGCGGAGGCTCCTGGAGTCCCAAAACCAGGACTGAAGAGAAGTGGCCCCGGAGCAGAGAGGAGCTGTTTACCCTCAGCTGGGAGGAGCTTCTTCCTTGGATGAAAACCCAGATCTCAATTTAATAAAAGGGCACGAATGCCCTTAGGCCCTCTGGGGAAGCTTGTTCTTTAATGGAATAAAGGCCTTTTTTAAGTCTTCTATACAAGATTTATTTACTTATTTTTTTTTAAGAATCTTAGGGCATTAAAGATTGAAAGAACGCTAGCCTCAAAATGCTCTCACAGTGTCCTACCCAAAGGCCCTGGCCCCAGGAGCTCACTATTCAACCAAAAGTTTATGCTGAATGTAGAACTTATAAAATATAAACATATTTTAGCTATAATAATTTATAAATTTGATATTCTATTTTTTTATAAATCTGATTGCTTTAATGAAATAATAGTTGTCGGTTTCTATAAAATAATGGCTTTTCAAGAAGAATAAAAAGATATAGTCCTTTGTGTCTTCATGTGTCCCTATGCTTGAGGATCTGGGACTGAGAAATACAGCTACAGCAGAATTGCTCCTTTTACAGGAGAAAGACTGAGGCCCGAGGCTGAGTGGCCATCCTCAGTTACGGAGCGGCCTGGCGACTCCAGGCCGGCAGCTTCCTGTGCTGGTCCCTGCCTGGACACCCTCCACTCACAGACATTATCAGTGCTGGAGGTCCCGCTCAGCCTCGGACTGGAATTTGGTTGGAGAGAAAGTAGTCGAGTGGTAATATCTTCCAGATGTCAAAAAGATGACGTTACTTCTGCAATTTAATTGCTTGTAATAATGAAGGGGTTGAGAGAAGCAGGGAGTAATTAAAGATCTTAAGTAAAGCAGAAGTTCAGGTTTAGCAAGTTAATGATATTGGCAAGTGCAGAGGACAGGGAACTCCAAAGCCACAACTACCTACTCTTTTTGAGAAGAATGTGGCTATGATGACTGTATTTTATAAACCCAAAATATGGCCTGACAAGGGAATCAAAAACATGCTTAAAAAAAAACTTTTGACTTAGGAATTTATCTTTTATAAGCCTTAACAAAGGAATAAAAATAAATCAATATACTTATACTTTAAAATGGCCTTTGGAAAAGAATAAAAGCACCTCTAATTGGGACTCTCCCAGAAAATCTGCCTTATAAATATGCCTCAAGAGAGAAAAATGATTATTTTTTGCTGTGTTGTATAGATGAGTTTGAAGATTTTAGAAGTCTTCAAATTGCTACATACTTATTTCCTCGATCAAATCACTGAACTCCTGTGGGTCAATTCCCATGTCCATAAAATGATCAAATTATAAAAATTGCTATGGACTTCTAACGTTTTGAAATTCTATGACTCTATACCTGTCCCTGGCATGTCTTTTCAAACATACCTTTTACACTTTACCTAACAGATTAACGGTTGGTGGGAGAGAAGCTGGAGGGAGAGGCATGTATACCACCACTTGCTGTGTCCCCTGAGAGAGAGATCTCATGAAGTCCTCCGTCTCTTCCTGATGCTGGGTGCTGTGTCTAGGCAGGGGGTGGCCAATGGCAGGGACTCAATGGTTACTGAATGAGTGAACGGCTGAGTCTGTATCTGTTGTTACTATGTGTGTTAATTCAGAAAAAAATTTCTGGAAGGACAAAAATCACTTTATTTAAATACTGTATAAAGTTGTCAAACTGGAACAAAGTGATCATCCTTATAAGCTCACAATTTACATATAAACTAATATTCATTTTAACATAAGGTAATGGAAGAAAATGGCAAAAGAAAATACAGAATTTATTTTGTGAAACCTTGGTATGTAACTAACTGAAATATTTAAACAACTTTATTGATATGTAATTCATACATCATAAAGTTCACCCAACTTAAGTGTATAAGTTAATGGTTTTCAATAAAATTACAAAGTAGCTCAATCATAACAATATTTTTAGATCATTTTTATCACTCTAACAATAAACTTTTTACCCATTAACAACACCTCCCAGCTACTCTCACCTCACCTGTCCACTCCCCAGTCCTAAGTAACCACTAATCTACTATCTTTTTGTATAAATTGCCTACTCTGATATTTTATATAAAGTGGAAAATAACTTATTGTAGCATAACCCTAACTATGACATATTCAATTTATCCTTATGGATATGCATGTTTATATCTCCCAATTGAGGAAGAACATCTAAATATTAAAGTTGATTGTCATCAACCATTTTAACTCATCATTATTTTCCAATTTTGTACACTGATGTGTTATTTCTCTACCAAAGCTTGTTTTTTTTTTGTTTTTTGGAACATTTAGGTCATGGCACTATGAAATGATTGTAAAGGGTACATATGATCTCCATTTTTATGAAACAATGAAGTATTAGAGTTCGGGTGAAATGTTTCTACTTAATAATGAACATTTTTCAAATTTAGCAGCTTTGCCTTTTTGTCCATGTTTTTCCAATCCTTTATTGTAAATTTTCTATCAGCTTCTATATGATACAGTTTTTTAAAGGCTTTAAAATCCTTTCTTCAATGAAGGCCACTAAAAATATAGGTAAATATAATATAAAATTTGATTAATTTAATACAGATGCATTAGCTAGAGATGGATAGAGAGGAAAATCATTAGGAACTGAAACTTATAGTTAAACATATCAGCTTGCCTGTTCAGATTTGCTAACAAGGAGAAACATTGACTGTTTTGGATTCTCTACTTTTTTTTCCTGTGCCTTCAAGGAGTTCCTCACACATAAGGAAATATCTCAAACTTAGGAACTAGACAAACCACATCAGAAGTATGCATGGCATTTATTAAAAATGTGAAATGTACTGAATCAAAAGCTCAAGAGGCAGGGTCTGGCCTCTGTTGCTTCCACAGGTGCTTCTAGTGCAGACAGAAATCCAGAATGAAAGCAGAGGTGAGAGAGTAGGGGCATTATAGACTGAGAGACATCAGACCACGTTCCCCATAAGACCCCCCTTGTCTGGAGAAGACACAGGCTGACTAAGTGACTGCAACTTGGTAACCTTGAATTTCTAGACTGTTGTCAGAAAAGGCTGTGCTGTCACTCAGCCAGGACCCCACCCCTATAATACTGCCTTCCTTCCTGACCCCACCACAAGTTCAGACCCCAAAGATTTTGGGGACCCCAGGCACTGAGATTTTATCTCAGTGTAAACATGTATAAAACGTGTAAAAACTGAGTGTCCTTGCCATGAGACTGCAAACCTCCTTCCTCATGCTTTTTTTTACAGGTGGCTGTGCTGAGGCCAGGTTCACTTTCCACCGGAGGTTTTCTTTTCCCAGGACAGCCGCCCTGTGTACCAGCTTGGGTCTAACCTGGGTCATTCTAGGGCCTTTCTGCACACAGATGAGGTCTCACCAAGAACACAGTTTCAAGGACTTAACTTGTTTCAGGCTTGGTCTTGAAGAGAAATATTTTATTCCCAAGAGCAAATGCAGAAAACAGGTAAACATAAGTTGCTGGCTAAAGGAAAATATGTGAATATGGGCATTCCTTAAAATATGGTTTATATTTCATTGTAGTCTTCTGGTAATATTATGGTTAAAGAGGAAAATAACTTGAACTGGAATTGATAATTTGGTAACTTCTATCCTGCTTTTAGGTTTGTGCATCCAGAAAAAAACAATTGCTTCTTTATCAAGAGAAAGAAATCCAAAGGCAGTCTCAGATTGCAAATTCATGAGTGAGGTGTGTGTGTGTGTAATTCCAAAGATTCTTTCCAGCTCTCATAGTTTCCACAACCCATCAACAACTTAGACTATCAACAGGGTTTTCCTTCTTTTTCAATAGAAAATAAGATTTCTGCAAAGCAGGTACAATTTATTCTCCATGAGTTATGGAAAACAAAGAGGCTTCAGAATGATTCCTTCCCATACTGACAGACATGGCAGACATGTCACAAACACCTTTCTTCTCTTCAACTAGTCCATTTTGTTCTGATGGTTGTTCACTTGAGTGTGAGTTGTGTGTATCTGATTTGTGTGTGCATTTGTGTGTGGTGTGTGTTAAGTATATGTGTGAGAGTATACAAATACTGTGTATATATGAGCGTGTGAGTTTGTGTGGTGTGTGTATATTCCGCAACTATCCTGAAATTCTTAAAGTCTGGAAAACACAGAGGGCTCTGGTGTCTGACACCTTTTGGTCACTGACTCCAATGGTGCCCAAATCCAGTCAGTCTTCCATCTACCTAAGCTTCTATTCAGTGCTGGCAGCTAAGGAGGCTGGAAGAAAAGGACTGTGATTCAGTCACAGGCTCAGTGACTACAAATAGGTTCCCCCAGCCCAGCCATGGACAGTCAGTGTTGAAAGGCCACCAGCTGGCAGAACCCCCTGGAGGCCCAAGCCTGGACCCATGTCTGCAGGTCCTGACTTCGCTGTTCCCTCTATTCACAAAGCCTCCAGCCCGAAACTAAGTAACACGGTCACTCTTGTCACCCAGACTGTTCACTCCCGAGAGAAATTCTACACGTTCCCCTGCAGTTGTGCTACTCCCACCGCTGCTGATAAAACTGAATAGAGGGAGAAGTTCTCACATCCACAGAAGAATTTGTGGAGGAAATGTTTTTAATTTAAGTGGTTTATACATTTTCAAAACTGTTATGACTGTCAGTACTGTTACTGGTAGGTAACACACGTATGTAATGGTATCCTCCCTTAGTCAGAAGGATACAGCTTCTCTAAACTATACTCCCCAATATTCTGATGTCCTTGAATATGGGATGCAATGACCTATCAGTGGCATGTTACAATTTAATTAGCAGCATATTTTCATTATTTTCAAAACATAGTATGTTGGTGTATCTTTCATACCCACGAGAGATGATAACATCATAGCTTTGATAAAATAACTCCACATTAATTTTTTTAAAGCTTAACATCTCAGAATTATAAGCCTGTGATTTGAAAAGAGTCCTTGCTCTTTGGGAAGTGAGATTTCTCTGCTCCTAGTCAGAAGGACTCATGACCAAAGCCAAAGTCAGGCAGGCAGCTGAGGGGGTGGAATGAGAAACCCCTGCAGATGGCCACAGGAGCAGCATCACCAGCAGCCTCACTCACCTGTGCATATTCTCCAATTTCCAGAGGACAGAGGTCCAACCTGCAACGTCAGGTTCACCCCCAGGGCTGGGGTCCACCAGCACACTCGCAGGCAGTTGAGGCAGGCCCTCTCCTCTTGGCGCGCTGCCCTGGCCCTCCCCAGGGCCATCCCTGGTGTCTGGCACCGCATTCAGCACTTTGCAGCAATCATTTCTTTGAGTCTCAAAGGAGCCCTTTGAGAAATGCACTCTTGGCACTTCTATTTATAGATCAAAAGTGGAGGCAGCAGGAGGGACCGTATTCCTCATGAGGGGCTGGGAGCCAGCAGTGCCCCCGCAAAGCCTACGTGGTTGTGGGGTCTGGGAAAATCATGGACACAGACCTGCAGGGCTGGGACCTCAGTCTGGCTTTGAGCACACCTGTGAAGGACACATCCTCTCTCCAAACATTTCATTTAGGGCCCCTTGTCTCCCCAGCTTGAAAATTCCCCTTTCCAGCTTCTCCATGCTGTGTAATCCCCACTGCCTTCATGTAGGAAAGCCCTGAGGAATCTGATTAAATTAATTTACACTAAATTGTGGGGGACAGATGGGCTTGGGGAGTTTCATCCAGATTGTTTGTCGTTTATTAGTATTGTAAAAGAGTCGTGGGCGGGCATCTTGGAGCAGAGTGAGCAGGGGCGAAAGGGTGGGCTTGTCATAAAAGGGACTGGGCAGGGGTAAGGTGGTGATCTCACATGCCAGGCACTCGGCTGCGTCCCTGTCCTCTCTTCCCATTAGCCCACTCTGTTTCCCATCATGTGCATTGTGGACGAGCCATGGACGCAGGGTAAGCCTGCGCACTGGCCATGACCCCACAGCCTCACCGAGCCCGTGCACTCAGCAATACTCAGCGTTCCCACCACTGAGGCCATCTGCAGACGATGTTTCCAGAAGGCGAGAGGTAAGGGGACAGAACGTGCTCATCCCTGCTTCAGACACTTCCAAGAGGGCAGTCTCCCTCCGTGCACTCACTATTTCAGTCACTTCCTTCTCTTACTGGAAATAACCCACCCTCCCCCGTTCAAATTTTTTTTGCCACAGCAGGGCTAGTGGCCAACTCCTTCTCTGAGGCACCCTTGTCCAGGCCCCTGCGGATGCACACAGACAGCGATTGAGTAGCTGCTCCACCTGATGGGCCCCGCCGGGCAGCCCCGTCGAAGACGAGGCTAGGCTCCAGTGAAATCCCTAGTGATGTGGTCACCTGAGTCCAGGGATGCCAGCTGCCCAGTAATGAGGGTAAGAGGAAGGGGAATTGCAGTTCCCCAGTGGTCGCCCCTAGAGTTAGTGTCTCCTTGTCTTTTTCTCACCAATCCCTCCCCCTCTCAAACATTTTCTGTTTCCGAGAACCAGGTTGAATGAGGCCATTTTTGCCTGCACTTTCCCCTGACGTACTACGCAACTTCAATGAAAACACCCTTTTTCTATAACTTGCCGCTCCAGGAACACCACAAGCACACGAGCGCCTCAAAATCTCACATGTGCTCATTACTTGGAACATGTCTCTGGGAGATCGGTCTGCTGTTCTGCCTTCCTTCAGACATTACTCGGGAGCTGCCTCCCCATGCCACCCTAGCTAACACCTTCATCTCCCCACAATCCGTGGTACATAGCCCTCCTCTTGGCTTGTCCTTATTTGACATAGTTTCCTTAACTTATTTGTTTGTCACTAAAATGTAAGTTCCACCAGGGCTAGGATTTATGTTTTGTTCATTACTTACCAGCAGTGCCTGGAAGAACATCTGGCAGGAAGTATGTGCTCAGCATGTTCCCAATGAATAAGAAATTATAAAACCCCTAATTATAAAACTTCCTTTGGTGTGTTAGCTCTAGTGTTCACTTTCATATCCTATGCCTATTCTATCAAAATACACCCCCTTTATTTATCATCTGCTCTTCCAACAACAAAACATGTATTGAGCTCATGCGACACATCTGCTCAGCTAGATCAGCAGAATGCGACCCTGGCTCTCAAGGAGGTCTTAGTTTCGTGAGAGACCCCAATGTAAACAGATCTTTACAGCCCAAGGTGTCCAGGGTCTAATCCAGAAGGGGCAAGTGAGGCCAGCATGGAGTTTGGAGACATAAGTTAGCTTTCTGCAAGAACGTGAAGATGAGAAGGAAAGCATCCTATGCTCAGAGGAGAGGAGGAAGTCTATTCAGCAGAAGCAATGGCACGCATGCCCTGAAGCATACCACCGGAATAGTTCAGGCAGGAAAGGTGACAGCAAGAATGGAGAGGGGGACCAGCTCTCTATGAGGCCCAGAGAGTAAAGCCTAGGGGACTGGGTCAGTTCTTGGATGTGAGGGGGAAGCACTGAAGGAAAAGCATAAGGACGTATGGCCCCTCAGACTCTCACTGGGACAACTGAGTGTGTGATGGGGTGGTGGGGGGGAGGGATTGCTGAGACAGAACATACAGAGGAGGTTGGGTGGGAGATTTTTTCCAATGTGGACATGCTAAATTGGTGGTGCCAGAGCCCTCGTGTGGGGTGGTGGTTGGCTGTTGGGATTAGAGAATTAGTTCAACAGAAGGGTTTGGGTTGGACATGGAATTTAGGACTTCGAATTATAAATGGCAGCTGAAGACAGGGAATTACACCAGTGCTACAATGGGAACTAGAGACACCCTGGGTGCCACAGTAGGTGGGCAATGGGAAAGTGAGCAAGGACAAGCGTGGTATATGGATGGTGTGAAATTGACAAAGTGGGAGCTGAGAGGGAAGAGGGGCTGCCTGGAGGTGGCAGCCCTTGAAGTACAGAGAAAGGAGAGAAGATTTAGGGACCAGGCATCCTCTGCATCCCCTGTCCAGCTTCCTCTGGTTGGGGTAACTCCTGTGATTTCATCTTTTTGGCTATCCCCACACAGCCAAGGTGGGAATGTGTTTTATCTCAGAGCTGGTGCAGACAGGGCCCCTCTCGTGTCACTGGGTAAGTGTGGAGAGTGGTCCTTGGCAGCAGTGGGGTCCTGGGCCCAAAGTTCCCTTGTCCTCAGACATTGTCAATGGGCTGTGTCCTCGTTATTATTTGTCTTCGTGTACCCAAAGTACAGACTGAGGTGATCTGGAGAAATCCCATGACATGAAGGCAGCCTCCAGCAACTTCTTGGCCATGTGCTGTGCCTCTGTGGGCCTTCCCGGAGCAAAGACAACTCTGCCCCAGGCCTTTCCGACTGCCTGGTACTGTCTGTGGTGGCCGGTGGAGCTGAGCAATGGTTGCAGGCTTCCTAGCTCACAGGGTTGATTTTCTTGGCATTTTCTGTATTATTTATTCCTCCTTATTCCCTTCAGAAGGATGGAGATTGGGTTTGGCTTCTTTGTAAGCACAGGCTGGACCCTGTCTTCTGTTGCCAGGTCACCCATGTTGATGCCTCCTGCACAGCCTAACAAAGGGAAGAAGAGGTGAAGCTCCAGGCACTAAACCAATGGCTAATTCCCCAGGAAGCTGGGCAGAAAAGAGAACCTCCTTTTCCAAAGGAGGACCTAAGCTCCATTATCTATAAAGTGAGTGTGTGGCGAGGCTATTTCTATAGGCCTCTCCAGCAGCAGGGAGCTGGTTCTGCCCTAGCATGGTCCTAGGTCTTAAGCAGGATGTCACTCTGAGCAGGGTCCCTCTGGTATTTACTGGTATGTACTCCCATGTGTATGAATAATCCTATAAAGCTCACATTAGAAATGGCTTCTTCTCTGGCTGCTTACTGTACATCTGAAGTGGTCTCTCAAGAGCCTCCTGGGGAGACTTGGGACACAGAATAGGAAGGACTTCAATGATGAGCAAGGAAGAAAGATGAGATTGTCTCTCATGCCAAGAGACAGTAATGTGTCATAGAATGAGCAGCTCTTCGGCTGTCCTCAGCCCTGGTTTCAAATTCCCCACGTGCAATCTCCTGGTGTGACCTCGACACATTACTGTACTCTTAAGTATCCACAGCTGAGAAAACCTTTCAGGGGTGTGGTGAGGGCCAGCACTGATGTATGCAAAGTGCTGGGCCCTTAATATGAGTATGCTGATTGCACTTTACTTTCTTAGATATCTATGATTGCAGTCAGAACTTAAACACCTCATAAAACGTGAGGATAAAGATCTTCAAGTAGGATGACAGCTACTTGGGTTAACAAAGGCCTTCCCACATGTACCTTCGTTCTTCTTGCTTATCTGCACGCCTTGTCTCTTGGCCAGTTTCCTCACTGCTTGGCCTTTCTTTGTGAGTGGGCCCGACCCTGTTGTGCCCATTTATTCCAGTATGGACTAGTCTGGGGACCTGGTCCTGGGTTCCAGCTGGTCTGGTCCCCATCAGTCTTCTTTCTACTCCCTGACACATGAGGTGGGACCACTGCTGACGCTCAGGTGGCAAGGTCTAGGAGACAGGGCATGGAGTAAGGACCCTTTCTCAACATCCGCTAAGAGGCTGAGCAGCTGTTATCATTAAAAAGAAAAAAATTAATTCTGGGAGTTGACAATAGCATTTATCAAAAGCCCACTGCATGCCAGGGAGTGTGCAGGCACTTTCTCACTGCCTCTAGGTCCCCTTAGCTCCACTTTACAGATGCGCAAACAGGTCGGAGAGAGTTACTGTTTTGTCTGAGAGATGAAGCCAGGATGTAGACCCTACTCCGTCTCAGAGTTTGTGATTTGCTGCATGTCCACATCGCTGTTTGAGGAATGATCAGAAGAAGCCCATCCGCAGGATGCTATCAATACAGAAGCCCTACATTCCATTACTTCTCTGTTTCCCAGCACTATTATTCTTCCGGAAATCATCTGTTGGGGAAAGACTTGGTGGGGAAAGGAAGGAAAACAGGAGAAAGAAGCAAAACTTTCCTCAGTGGTTGATAGTAATAAAGGACTTGAATTATGTAATTTTTGTGGTGCTCTTTGTACAAGTTCAGGGTCAGATATAAATGGCAAGAAATAGCCCCAGGAAAAATGAGCTTACAATTTAGGTGGCACCGCGTCTCGGTTTAGGATTTTAGTGGAAATACCAAAGCCCTCTACACTGAGCTCTATCGGTGAATTTTTTTTACCTTCACATATACTTCAAGTTTTTCTCATAGAATTCTACAGGTTAAAAACATTGGCTTTTTTCCTCCAGATTAAAGTTCTCCTGGGTTGATGTTCCATCATACAAATTAGAACCAGTTTTAATACTTGACATGGTAACATGAAAACTAGAGAAATCCTACGGAGCTGCATTCAGGAAGTGGCATTATTCTTTCCAAACACTATATATTGAGTTCTTATTGTGTTTTTGGAGGGAGCATTTCTAAGATGAACTATAACATGGACCTTATCAAGAAGCTGATAACCTAGGGGAGCTAGAAGCGTATTTTTAAAAGCTACTTACAAAGTAACAAAGAATAAAATAAGCTCTACAAAAGAAGTAACATCAAGATGTTTTACTGACAGAGACAAAGAGGAAGGATGCCTAAGGGAGAGCTGTCAGCGTCGCCTATGTGAGGACTACAGCTCCATGGACCTAGGCACGCCCTGGGAAAGTCGGGAAAGCCACCACTCAAGGACTGTCCAGCTGACAGCCAGACTTTTTTCAGAGAGGCAGGACTATCCTGGAGGTTCTCTGAAAACACTAAAAGGCAGCAATTCTCCTACATCTCTATATCATCTCTATATTGTTCTATATCATGAATTTTTTATTTCTGTGTTTATGTGTAGCACTGTGCTGCATACTTTATAAGAAATACAAAAAAAAACCTAAACAAAGGCTTGATTCCCTAAGTGCTTTGATAAAAGTCTAAAAATACTCCCAGACCTAGTGTGGCATTACCTGAAAGACTCCAACTGTGGCATCATCATGGTGAACTGCAGTCATCTGGCTCTGGTCCTCAGTCTGGCAGGCTTAGAAACAGCACCCTCAGTAAAGATCAGACTTTCCATAGCAGATTCACACTGATCCACCTCGAGAAACTGATATGTCGCCTGGACCAGCAAAGTATAATTAACTGCGAAGAACTCTCCATGGCTTGGACTGTCATCCATCATGTATCTTCCAAGGTGTCTGGAGAGAGAATGGGTAGTCAGAAGATTGCTCATTGATGATAGGTTTAAAGAAAGGAAAAGGAGCCCTGGCTGGTGTGGCTCAGTGGTTGAGTGCCAGCCTCTGAATAAAAGTGTTGCGGGTTCGATTCCCAGTCGAGGGCACATGCCTGGGTTGCTGGCCAGATCCCCCATGGGGGGCATGCGAGAAGCAACCACACATTGATGTTTCTCTCTCTCTTTCCCTCCCTCCCCTCTCTAAAAAGTAAAGTAAATGAAATCTTAAAAAAAAAAAAGAGAGAGAGAGAGATGGAGATTGTCAGGAAGCAATCAGGTTACAATGGAGCTGGATGTAACTTTGCTGCAGTTGGTCCGAGAGCTTATGTCCTCCAGAGGCTGTGTCTTCCTGAAGAGCTGGGCTACCTGCGGCAACCTGCCTTTCCATCTTCTCCATTTTCTCCATCCCATTGGCTCATCTGGTAAGAGAGTCTTTCCTTAGATTGGTTCATACATTGGTTGATTAAACCAGAATCTAGCTGCTAAAATTACATGGCCTTTGAGATATTCTTTCCCTCCACTTACATGTTAATATGCGTATTTTCAGGTTCTTGGCAACGCAGAGGTTGGGGGGAACACATGATTAACATCCTTACAATTCACATATTTTACAGTCTAGTTGAGTGAACAATGCATATACAAAAATCACTTATCCTCCTACTGTTTGTAGGGAGTACCTCTCTCTTCTACATGAGTTTTCTCATGAATCCTTGTAAAACTTTCTAGACAATGGAAACTAACATTAGTTTGTCACCTCCTATGTGTCACTCTGTTCCTCTGCTTTACATTTTTCACCTCCTCTAACCCTTGCCCCATCCTGCAATGTCAATATAATTTTCCTAGTTTACATGGGAGAATACTGAAGCACTGGGAATTGCCACAGCTTAACTTAAGACCACACAGGTGGTACAAGCCTAAATTAAAGTTCAGTGAAACTCCCAACACTCCCAACTTTGAGTTTAGAGATGTTCAGCTACTCTCATGAAGGTAGAATTAATCAATTCAGATGATACATAAGTAGACCGGTAAGTACTAATCTCTAATAGGAAATCAGAACTGGGAGACTGGGGCCATGCAGAAGGGAGTAAAACTGTAAAACAAAGGTCAGCAAAAAAACCTTAATAATAAAAATTATAAATGCGATTTCTAGTGTTTTGATTATTCTATTACATCTCTTTTTCAAATAAGCATGTAGAAGGAGCTGAAATAGAAACATTCATTTTGGATACATATGTACATGCCTGTTGGCTCCCTTTAACCAGTGACATTAATTGCTTTTCTTTTTCCTCAAACCCAAAGCTCATCTTCATTTAAGTTAGACAAAAATAACATTCATTTAGCATGAATTGGTTGTTTTGTGCTCCTTTGAGCCCAGTTGAATTTTGTCATTGTCTCCTGGTCCCACTTTCAGAGGTCAGAAATGCAGCCATCTTTCTCCTCAGTAATCCAGGACCGGCTCAGAGGAGAGCGGCCGGTTTTGCTGGCAGGCAGGGCAATGCACAGAACTTTCACTGATTGTGGCAAGCACTGCAGGGCAAGGCCTTTCTCCAATGTGCCACTTAGCAGGTGTCGCCTGGTCTCTGCAATCTAATGAAAATCAGGGAGACCTTGGGAAGCTTTTCAACTCTATCCAGGGTTTTTGAGGATAGCTGATAGGATGCGAGGGTGACCCTGTGGACAGTTAAAGAGATGAAAGGAGGCCTTTCAGATTAAATAAGATTTAGGAAATAAAAGGATTAGCAGGACACAAAAGCTAGATTTACAGGGTTTATTTAGCCAGTGCAATGTGGCATGCTGGGATGTCGGACATCCAGAAAGAGATAAAAGAGACTAACTCAGGAGGTCGCAGGGCAGCAAAGATGAGCAGGGTCCTCCCCCTGCCCAAAAGCCTGTTAAATCTTCTGATAATTGAAAATGGACCAAAAAGGCATATCCCCCTATTACTAATTCTGACCCTTCCAACCAAGTAATAAGAACTACAGTGATAAGCCATCTCATGGATTGGGGGTCAGGGCTCAAACCAGCTTAAGAAGTAGAAAGTTCATTTTATGACAAAGTCTTATTCACAGACTATTTCTATCATGAGCAACAAAGCAAAGTTTAAAATTGGAGAGTAAGGGATTCAATATTATTTAATATTATTAACATTATTATTCTTACATTCGTTATTTATGCTCATTATTTCTCTTCTCCCAAATTGTGAAACCAAAAATTGTGAAGTCAGAAGGGGAGAAACCAAGTCTAGTTTAGCATCACCGTAAATGGGGTGCCCTCTACAACATGTCCTGAAAGATGACAAGGACATATGCAAGGCCCCTTCTGGTCATGGGCAGAATGGTGTGCATTAGCAGCAAGCTCCTTTATTGTCAGACAGAGGAATTTTCCGATATTTATTCCTTACATTATACCCAAATCTTCATCACCATTTGTCTTTGTTCTGCAAGATGGAGCAACCTAGAATAAACCTACCCTCTCACTTACAAGTCTGCCATTCAAACATCTGAAAACTAGTATGATGCCCTTAAATATTCCCTTTTCCTGGCTGAACTTGTCATCCCCTTGGGAAATTCCTATGGTTTGTTTCCTGGTTCCTTTGCTGGGACATTGAAAGGGAGGGACCTCCTTCCATACTTTTTTCTGTGGGGTGCCTGGAATCACTAGTGAGATTTCTCTTCCTAATCAGGTGCCTTCTAATCCCTGGATCACTGTGTTTGATAAGAATATCCCATGAAGCTTCCTCATCAAAATCATCTTCTCTTAGGGTGAGACTACAAAAGCTGACACTAGAAGCCTTCTTTAAAAGCTTTACCTGAGACACTCTGACGTCAGGCCAAGATGGAGGTATAGGTAGATACACTTTGCCTCCTCACACAACCAAAAGGACAACAACAAATATATAAACAAAAAATAACCGGAACTTCCAGAAAATTGAACTGTATGGAAGTCTGACAACCAAGGAGTTAAAGAAGAAACATTCATCCAGACTGGTAGGAGGGGCAGAGATAGGCAGCTGGGGCAGAAAGGACGTGCAGAAAGGTGGCGACTGGTAGACCCAGAAGGTGACACTGTGGCTGGCAGTACCGCATTGATGTGAAGATAACCTGGGAGAAACAACTGGGGAGTGAGAGAGATCATGCAACCCAAGGTTCCAGCGCAGGGAAATAAAGCCTCAAAACCTCTAGCTGTAAAAACCTATGGGGGTGCAATGGTGGGAGAAACTCCCAACCTCACAGGAGAGATCACTGGAGAAACCCACAGGATCCTAGAACGTACACAAACCCAACCAGCCGGAAATCAGCACCAGAAGGGCCCAATTTGCTTTTGGGTAGTGGGGGAAGTGACTCAAACCTGCTGAGAGCTTAGCAAGCTGCATTGTTCCCTCTTGTACTGCTCTCCCACATATGCAGCTCCACAATGCAGCTCCACAATGCAGCTCCACAATGCAGCCACCTAGGGTGCACTGCCCTGGGGAATATCTAAGTCTCCACACCTTACAATGTAATAGGTGTGCTGAGACAAAGAAATATGGCCCAAATGAAAGAACAGATCAAAACTCCAAAAATAGAACTAAGTGATGAAGAGATAGCCAACCTATCAGATGCACAGTTCAAAACATTGGTAATCAGGATGCTCACAGAATTGGTTGAATATGGTTGCAAAATAGAGGAAAAAATGAAGGCTATGAAAATAAAATAAAGGAAAATATACAGGGAATCAACAGTGACAGGAAGGAAACTGGGACTCAAAGCAATGGTTTGGACCAAAAGGAAGAAATAAATAGTCAACCAGAACAAAATGAAGAAACAAGAATTCAAGAAAATGAAAAGAGGCTTAGGAACCTCCAGGACAACTTTAAACATTCCAATATCTCAATCATAGGGATGCCAGAAGGAGAAGAGGAAGAGCAAGAAATTGAAAACTTACTTGAAAAAATAATGGAGAACTTCCCCAATCTGGCAAAGGAAATAGACTTCCAAGAAGTCCAGGAAGCTCAGAGAGTCCCAAAGAAGTTGGATCCAAGGAAGCACACATGAAGGCACATCATAATTATGTTACCCAAGATTAAAGATAGGGAGAAAATCTTAAAAGCAGCAAGAGAAATAGAGACAGCTACCTACAGAGGAATTCCCATAAGAGTATCAGCTGATTTCTCAAAAGAAACCTTACAGGCAACAAGGGGCTGGAAAGAAGTATTCAAAGTCATGAAAGGCAAGTACCTACATCCAAGATTACCCTATCCAGCAAAGATATCATTTAAATAAAGTGCTTCCCAGAGAAAGTCATGTTAATGGAGTTCATCATCACCAAGCCCTTATTACATGAAATGTTAAAGGGACTTACCTAAGAAAAAGAAGATGATCAAAAGTACGAAGAGTAAAATGACAACAAACTCAAAACTATCAACAACTGAACCTAAAAAACAAACAAACAAACAAACAAAAAACTAAGCAAACAACTAGAACAGGAAAGGAATCACAGAAATGGAGATCACATGGAGGGTTATCAGTTGGGAAGGGGAGTGAGAAGAATAGGGGGAAAGGTACAGGGAATAAGAAGCCTAAATGGTAGGTGCAAAATAGACGGGGGGGGGGGCGGTTAATATTATAAGAAGTGGAGAAGCCAAAGAACTTATATGTATTACTCATGGCCATGAACTAATGTGGGGGAATGCTGGTGGGAGAGGTGGCGCAGGGTGGACAGGAATAAATGGGAGCAAAAAATGGGACAATTGTAATAGCACAATCAATAAAATATACACTTAAAAAGCTATAACTGATATATGTTATAACATCTAGTCATTTGGTATGCATCACACATTTATTGAGCACCTGCTTACTTCGTGCTAGTAAATATTTTAAAGACTGGGCTATAGCCCTGGAGGAGCTCACAGTTTAGGAGAGGATAGAGACACATACGTCATCCTAACTGAATATGATAGAAGCTACAAAACAAGTGGGTTCCAGAGGTCAGAGTATGGACTACCTTAATGTTCAACAGGAAAACCACAAGAAACAAACTTTCTCAGAAGGAGGGAATATGGATATGGAGTGATGAAGGCAGGTAGGAAAATGGCATATTTAGAAAACTACAAGCCCAGGTGAGAGGCCTTCAATCCAGAGTGAAACGGTGTGGCTGTGGGGAGGAAAAGGGAGAGAGAGGAGAAGTGACTCTTAGCCCTGGCCAGCGGATCTGACGGAGGTGACATGTTTAACTGGAACTAGAGAAGCAATACAGGGTGAGGAACAGGTTTAGAATGAGGGAAGGAAGAGAATATCCATTTACGTACCTGTTGTTGTTAACAGTTATAAGTTCACCTTTTATTTCACTACCTCATTATTCCTATTTATATATTGAACTCAATTCTCTCTGATCATATTTCTGAAATTATAAAATTATGTATAAGCTTTCAGAAGAGGAGTAGACTGAGTCAAAGCACATTCAAGCTAAAACAGACTTTGGCAATTAATTAATGGATTGATTTTCAAAAATCAAATTAGCAAAAGAATCTTCTTTTCCATTTGGAAGTTCAATGTATATGGCAGGTGTGGGGAGAAACTTTGCCTGGGGTGGAGGAGGTGGGTGTTAGGTCCCACTCATTGACTCTCCCATCCCCTCCCTTGTTCCTCCTCACTTCTCCCAGGCCTCCCCATCATCAGAAATGAAAACTAGCACTGTCCTTTTACAGATAAGGAAACAATTGAAGGGCAGGAACCAAATGAAGAGAAAAGCCTGTCAGTGGCAGACATGGGCCAGAATCACACAATTCTCTCGCGATAACTACAAACTGATACAGTGAGTCATTCCTGCCATCTTCTCTGCAAGAGTTGAATCAATAGATTGGCTGTAAGGAGTTTGCCTAGTGAAAAGGCAATTGATGAGGGACTAGTTTAGGCAACAGCTTCCTTTGCATTTTATGTAATTGAACAATAAATCTAAACTCCACAGATGAAGGTGAGTGGTGCCCATGGAGTCCTCGCCGCTCTTCGTGGCTCTGTGATCCTAACTGTGGGACAAATACAAAAGTTGAGGGGCCCTATGAGGGCCTGAAACTAGAAACAAACCTTAAGGAAACAACATAAAAACACCCAAATTGGTTGATATTGAATAGCAGGTTATTAAAAAATGAATGGGTTAATAATGAGATAAAGGAAGAAATCAGAAAATTCCTGAAAACACATGAAAATGAACTCACAATAGTCCAAAACTTATGAGACACAGTAAAGGCAGTCCTGAGAGGGAAGTTCATAGTGATATAGGTCTGCCTAAAAAAGACAGAAACATTTCAAATAAACAACCTAACCCTATGCCTACAAGAACTCGAGGGACAACAACAAACAAAGTCCAGAGCAAGTAGAAGGAAGGAAATAACCAAGATCAGAGCAGAATTAAATGACATAGAGACTAAAAGAACAATTCAAAGGATCAATAAATCCAGGAGTTGGTTCTTTGAAAAGAAAAACAAAATCAATAATCCTTTAAACAGACTGATCAAGAAAAAAAGATAGAGGACCCAAATAAAGAAAATCAGAAGTGAAAGGAGAAATTAGAACAAATATCACAGAAATATAAAGGATAGTAAGAAATTACTATGAACAACCATATGCCAACAAATTTGAAAACCTGGGTGAAATGGACAAATTTCTAGAAAAATATTATCTTCCAAAACTCAATGAAGAAGAAGCAGGAAGCCTCAACTGACAAATAACTGCTGATGAAATCAAAGCAATAATCAAAAAAACTCCTGGCACACAAAAGCCTCAGACTGGACAGTTTCACAGAACAATTTTACAAAACATTTATGGAAGAACCCAACCCTATTGTTCACAGACTATTCCAAAAAATCCAAGAAAAGGAAAGACTCCCAAACTCTTTTTATGAATCCATCATTATCCTAATCCCAAAACCAGATAAAGGCATAACAAAGAAAGAAAACAACAGGCCAATATCGCTGATGAACATAGACACTAAAATCCTCAACAAAATATTGGCAAATCACATCCAGCAATATATTAAAAAGATCATACACCATTACTAAGTGGGATTTATCCCAGGGATGCAAGGATGGTACAATATTTGTGAATTAATAAATGTGATACATCACATAAACAAAAGGAAAGACAAAAATCACATGATCATATCAATAGATCCAGAGAAAGTATCTAATAAGGTACAGCTCCCATTTATGATAAAAACACTCAACAAACTGGGAGTAAAGGGAACATAACTCAACATAATAAAGGCCATGTATGAGAGTCCTACAGCCAATACTATACTCAATGGGCAAAAATTAAAAGCCTATCCACTAAGATAAGTAACAAGACAAGGATGTCCTCTTTCACCACTTCTATTCAACAGAGTATTGGAAGTTCTAGCCACAGCAATCATACAAGAAAAAGAAATAAAGTCATCCAAATTGGAAAGGAGGAAGTAAAACTGATATTGTTTGCAGATAACATGATAGTGTACATAAAAAACCCTATAAACTCCACCAAAAAACTACTCAACCTAATAAGTGAATTTGGCAAAACAGTGGGATACAAAGTCAATATTCAGAAATTGAAGGCATTTTTGTACACCAATGTGAAATATCAGAAAGAGAAATCAGGGAAAAAATCTCATTTGATACAGCAACAAGAAAAATAAAGTACCTAGGAATAAACCTAACCAAGGAGGTAAAAGACCTACACTAAGAAAACTATACAACACTGAAGAAAGAAATTAAGGAAGACACAAATAAGTGGAAGCATATACCATGTTCATGGATTAAAAGAATTAACATCATTAAAATGTCCATACTACCCAAGCAATTTATAGATTCAATGCAATCCCTATTAAAATACCAATGACATATTTCACAGATATAGAACAAACATTTCAAAAATTTATATGGAACCATAAATGGCCCTGAATAGCTACAGCAATTTTGAGAAAGAATAGCAGAATGAGAGATAGGAGGGATCACAATACCTGATATCAAACTATATTACAAGGCCATGGTAATCAAAACAGTCTGGTACTGGCATAAGAACAGACACATAGATTAATGAGACAGAACAGACAACCCAGAAATAAACCCATGTCTCTTTGGTCAACTAATATTCAACAAAGGGGGCAGGAGCATAAAATGGAGTAAAAATAGCCCCTTCAACAACTGGTGTTGGGAGATCAGGACAGCTACATGAAAAAAATGAAACTCAACTACCAACTTACACCATACACAAAAATAAACTGAAGATGGATAAAAGACTTAAATATAAGTCATGACACCATAAAAGTCCTAGAGGAGAACATATCATAGAAAATCTCATATATTCCAAAATGTCATATAATTTGACAAAAATTTGGGAACGTAAATGAAGTGACATTACCATCTTAAATGTAAACATGAAATGACTCTAAAATATTCTAAATGAATATTCCTCTATGAAAGATACACTCTTTAGAAGTGGCTTGGAGTTTTAATCTTTTTCTTCTTTTCTTTATTCCTGGCATTCAGGTAGAGCAGTAGGTTTTCCTCTTAGGCATACATTATAGGTTAATTTGCCAATTTTCTCCACTAAATGTTAAAATATTCTTGACAGCAAATTGTCTCCTTAAGATTATATGATTTCAATTAGTTTATTTCTAAGAAGAGTTTGAGTGGCTGACAAAACCTTGCTTCCAACTAAAATACCAAGAGTTTTTAAGGTGAAAATAATAAGTACTACTCAATCCTAATATGCACTAAAAATTCTTGGAGAAAAATTTAAACTAATTTAAACCAAATGAATAAAACTAATGCTGATTAAAGCCAGAAAATCTGAATTCTAGCATTGTATGTTGTCATGGAGAAAGTATTTTTACGGCCTGAGCTTGGCCTGGCTTTCTATGCAATGGCAATGAAAACAACCCTTGCAGCCCTGATCCACTGTATAGAAAGTGTTGGTGACAATGCATGTTGTAGTGGTGTAGTCCTTATGGAAAAACACAAATTAGCTCAAATGATCGCTTAAATTTAACAGCTCCTTACAAAGTCATCAAACTTTAATCTCCCATTTTATAGATGAATAGACTGAGGCACACAAAGTAAAAAGTACTTGCCCAAACCACACAGCTCATTTCCAATAGAGCCAATGAGTTTTGTCTGGCCAATATTATTTTAACTATACTGAATGACTAGCTTTTTTTAAGCTTGCAAAAACCATCAGGGCCTAGAGGATCCACAAATTAATAGATCATGAGGAGATAAAAATTAGGTAACAAGAAATTTTCATCAAATTAATAAAAAATTAAAAAGGACTTTTAAAGTTGAGAAGTAATAAATGTTTTCAATAGATTTTAAGAAAAATATTGTATTAGAATGTTGATAAAAATAACTATTATTTGATGTTTTAAATGTTACTAAAAGGAGGCCAGATTTTTAAGGCTTAAATTCTTAGTTCAGACACAAATTTATATGTACACTTTACTCTCAGGTCTCAGCTTGATCACCTGTAAAGTGGGGTGCTGAATCACATCAGCAGTTTTCTAAGGTCACATCACACCAGTCTATACAACTTTACTGTTGATGATTGTTATGGGCTGAACTGTACCTTCCCACCCCCAAATTCATGTGTGGAAATGCTAACCCCCAAGACCTCAGGAAGTGACTGTATTAGGAAATAGGGTCTTTAAAGAGATAAAGTAAAATGAAGCCATATGGGTGGCCCCTAATCCTATACGACTGGCGCTCTGATAAAAAGAGATTAAGACACACACAAAACATGCACAGATGAAAACCCATGTGAATACACAAGGAGATGACGACCATCTACAAGACAAAGAGAGATGCTCATAAAAAACCGTCGCTTGATCTTGAACTTAACACTTCTAAAACTGTGAGAAAATAAACTTCTGTTCTTTTTTAAAAAATTATTTATTGATTTTAGGGAGAGAAGAAGGGAGAGAGAGACAAACACACATCATTTTTTGTTCCACTTATTATATGCGTTCACTGGTTGATTCCTGTGTGCCCAACCGGGGAACAAACCTGCAACCCTGGGGTGTTGGGATGATGCTCTAACCAGCTGAGCTACCCAGCCAGTGCTAAACTTCTTTTCTTTAAGCCACCCAGTCTGTGAAGCTTCGACATGGTAGTCCTAGGGAGGTCATAGAAGCATAAACTAAAAATGACTACCATTTATTGTACACTATCATCGGCACTTTATACAAATTATTTCATTTAATCCTTTCAACATCTTTACGAAGCAAGTACCATCATTACTTCACTTTAAATATTAGGAAACAGGTTTATCTATCAGGATTCAAAATCAAGGCCTTTCACACTACTTAGCACTATTCTATATTAATTCAAAAATACTAATATATAAAAAGCTTGTCTTTTAGATGATTAGGCAACTGGTATTTTAAGCAAAGCCTTTAAATTCTATTGTTTCATAAATTAGAATGTGAAAGTAGAATTAATGTGATGGTTTTAAGTCACTTCTCACTATCAGTTTTGAAATTTTGATCATAATTGCATATACTTTTTGTAAAAATATCTGTATTAGAAAATTTTTGGACTATTTCAGAATGAGCCAGTAAATATGATTGGCAAATAATCTGGTATAAGAAATAAAATTAAAGAAATTGACAAAACAGACTAATAAGTGCATACTAGTTTTGTCATTACCAACATTTTTCAGCACACCCCACCCCATCCCCCACAAGTGCTATTATGCTTAAATAAAGTTCTTGTACAATCTGTGCCAACTGTAAGTTTTACTAAGGGCAATGCATGACATTACAATGCAAAACTTCTCTTTGAAAAAATAGAATGAGAATACAATTATTATTTAATATCTAATTAAGTTGGTTTACTTAAAAGAAAGAACTTTGAAAAATTATTACATATAGTTTTAAATGGAGAACTCAAAAATAAAAGTTTGACTAAATATTCTTAAAAGAATGGATTCCAAAGCTGATGTAGCTTTATCATTTACTTGTAAATAAGCTGAGCTTTCAAACACACTGCTACTTGTCTTTAATTTTTGTCATAAAATGTCATATTTAAGAATGTTAAGTGCACATAAAATATTAACTCAGAAATGTAGCCTTCATTTTTCAAATGGTCAAGCACTTGCACTTAAATAAAAATAAAACACAGGGACTTCCGGCCAAGATGGAGGCGTTGGTAGACACACCATGCCTCCTCACACAACCAAAGAGGAAAAACAACAATTTAAAAAACAAAAACAGCCAGAACTGACAGAAAATCAAACTGAGTGGAAGTCTGACAACCAAGGAGTTAAAGAAGACACGTTCATCCAGACCAGTAAGCAGGGCGGACCTGGGCGGAGAGTGCACAGTGAGACATCGGTTTGTGAAGTGGTACTGGCAACCCTGCAGCTGCCCAAGAGTCCTGTGGTGGGCACCTATGCCAAAACGTGGCCGGCACGCTCAGAGTAACCCGCGGTGGGCCCACCAGGACCCAGTGGGGCCAAGACTGGTGGACCTGGGGTTCCTCATTCTCAAGCAGATAAACCAGGAGAAAAAGCTGGGGAGCAGAGCAGACCACGCAACCCACCATCGCAGGGAAATAAAGCCTCAAACCACAGATTGAAAACACCTGTGGGGGTTGAGGTGGCAGCGGGAGGAACTCCCGGCCTCACAGGAGAGTTCATTGGAGAGACCCACAGGGACTTGGAACTAGACAAGCCCACCCACCCCAGAGCCAACAAAGAAGGGCCCAACTTGCTTGTGGGTAGCGGGGGAAGTGTGGAGAGCAGAGCAAGCACCATTGTTCACTCAGGCCCTGCCCCCACAGGCAGCATCACAATACAATGACGTGGGTTACCCTGCCCTGGTGAACACCTAAGGCTCCACTCCTTAAAGTAACAGGCTTGCCAAGAAAAAAAAAATGACCCAAATGAGAGAACAGAACAGAGCTCCAGAAAAAACACAACTAAGTGACAGAGATAGCCAACCTATCAGATGCACAGTTCAAAACAATGGTAATCAGGATGTTCACAGGATTGGAAGAAAGGTGGTCGCAATTAGTTGAACAAACAAAGGATATGATAAAGTAAATGAGGGGAAATGTGCAGGGAACCACTAGGGATGAGAAGGAAACTGGAACTCAAATCAATTGAGTGGACCAGAAGGAAGAAAAAAATATTCAACCAGAAAAGAATGAAGAAACAAGAATTCAAAAAACTGAGAAGAGGCTTAGGAACCTCCAGGACATCTTTAAATGTTCCAACATCTGAGTCATAGGGGTGCCAGAAGGAGAAGAGGAAGACCAAGGGATTGAAAACTTATTTGAACAAATAATGAAGGAGAACTTCCCCAAGCTGGTGAAGGAAATAGACTTCCAGGAAGCTCAGAGAGTCCCAAAGAAGTTGGACCCAAAGAGGAACACACCAAGACACATCATAATGACATTACCCAAGATTAAAAAGAAGGATAGAATCTTAGAAGCAGCAAGAGAAAAGGAGACATTTATCTACAAAGAAATTCCCATAAGATGGTCAGCTGATTTCTCCCTTTCAAGCAAGAAGCAGCTGGAAAAAAGTATACCAAGTCATGAAAGGCAAGGAACTACATCCAAGAATACTCTATCCAGCTAAACTTTCATTTAGAATGGAAGGGCAAATAAAGTGCTTCTCAGATAAGGTCAAGTTCAAGGAGTTCATCATCACCTGGCCTTTATTACATGAAATGTTAAAGGGATTTATATAAGGCATGGAGGGATATCAACAGAGGAGTGGGAGGGGGAGAGAGGAGGGAAAAGCACAGAGAATAAGTAGCATAAGCGGTAGATAGAAAACAGACAGGGGGAGGTTAAGAATAGTATATGAAATGTAGAAGCCAAAGAACTTATGTGTATGACCCATGGACAAAAACTAAAAGGTAGGGAATGGCGGGGAGGGGAATAAAGGGAGGAAATGGGACAACTGTAATAGCATAATCAATAAAATATATTTAAAAATGAAAAAATAAAATAAATTATTTTGTTTCAAAGTAAGTTTTAAATAGCTATCTCAAGGCTCTGTCTTGGAAATCAGAAAATTATTAGTCCGTATGTGGATCTCAAGACAGTAACTGCATAATCAGTGAAGAAAAACACTTTAAGAATTATCAACAGATGTAATATCATATGCAATTTTAAAATTAAATTAGAGTAATATAGTTTTCCTTGAAAATTAAACTGGGCAGTGCATGCTATAGTTAACACAGTTAGCTAGAAAATTTATGAGCCGGATGAACATTAATTATATTGTTTATCTTTTTATAACACTGTTCACTATTACACATATTTTGCATAACATTTCTGTAACTTTAATATACACTATTAATGTACATCTACTCTAATTTTGTTACTAAACTCTAATTTTCTTCTATTTTTGAAAGTCTTTGTATGGGTAATGTAATAATAAAGATATTTTATTCCTTCTCTCTCTGAAGTTTATTACAACAATAAAATAGGTGTGCATGGTAGAGAATTTGGAAATTTCACTTGTTTATAACTGAGTTTGTGCTGATACACACCGGACTAAATACTAAGAGTTTTTTCCCCACCAATATTTTATAACAGGCCTAAAGGTCAAATACAATTAAATGTAAATATTGTGTGTTTGAGTTTGGGCTAAGACACAAGTGAAACTAAGCAGTTGGGAAAGTTTAGTATGACATGAAAATTGCAAAACAATTTTTATACCATAAAAGAAGTTAATTTTCAGATCCTGACAATAGAAAACCTTAACATTGTTACGGAAAAATAACTCACACGTGGTAGAGATGGCGGAGCATGACCCTTTATTATGCGCGCGGGCTCAGAGGAGGAACTCCAAATTCTGAGCCCCGAACCCTGATCTCCCGGGGTTTAAATAGCCCCGGACTTCCTGCCTACGTGACGAAGTGAGATTACAGAAGCCCAATTCGGAAGTTAGGTCTAGCTACCTCATTTGGCAAAAACAGAGAACAAGGCACAGGTGCTTAATATGGAAGTTGCAAAATACAGAAGCTTAATCACAGAGGTTGCCTGCTACAACATAATTACCAAAAGTTAAAAGTAAATGCTGCTCTGAAAGGTGTGACGCAATTGGTTCATGCTGTTCCACAGAGCAAAAGGTCGCAGGTTCTATTCCTGGTCAGCGCACATTCTCGGTTTCAGGTTTGGTCCCCAGTCAGGATACACACACAAAGGGCAGCCGATTGATGTTTCTCACAACCATGTTTCTCTCCCTCTCTTTCTCCCTCCCTTCCCTTCTCTCTATAAATGAATAAATAAATAAATACATTTATTTTTAAAAAGTAAATGTTTTAAAAGGTATATTTTGTAGTATTGTTCAAAACAATTCTATATGCTTTACTCTTACAAATTTGCTACTGGTAGAACAACTTCTCTTGTCTTAACAATTACTCATAAACAGAGTTGGCAATTATGTTATCATACTTATCCTTTCAAGGAATGAGATTAGGCAGAATGAATAGCAAAATGATGCTGCACAGATCCTCACATCAAAAGGGTGGGGCTCTGGAACACAACAGTTAAAGATGTTAACACTCTCCTGTTAATTTTTTTCTGGAAAAGTACTATTCAAGCTTATGAAATGGATTGGTTTTCCTTCATGTCCTCACCTGTAGAATGTCACGGTTACTAAATGTGAGGATTGTATACACTGGTTGTTGGAAACTATTATGGACTTTGACTCCAAGATAAGTGTGATTATGCTGGCTTTGTGTTTCCGCAATGGCCATGACGTCTCTTTGCTGTGCATCCTTCATTATTTGATCCAAACAAGTATGTACTGTTACAGGTAATGAACCCAACAAATTAAAATTTTGCTTTCTGCTGGTGTGTGATATTCAATAATATAGAATTAAAATACTTATTTAAATTAAAACGAAAAGTAATACTAAGTACTACTTACATTCAGAATTATTCTATAACATCTACTGTTTATAAGCTAGTTGGAGTTTGCAAATTTCATTCATAAGTACCAGTTCATTTTATTCTTCAAGAGACCTACGAGGCAGGTCGTATTGGCCTGTGTAGAAAGGAAGAAGCACGTATTAACATTTGCAGCCACAAAGCGGGAGCACCACATCTACTCACGTGAATCAGCAATGAAACAGACAAGTCAGAGTAAGAGGATGCGCCAATGGCAAGAACGAGTGGAATGAGCTCCAGAGCAGGGAGAATATTATGAGCTGCTGTGGTCAAGAGAGGGGTTGAGGCCCTAGGCTGGGTAGAAATGAATGAAAATTAGTTTAGACTAAAGGAAAATGTAGGCACTCTGAAAGGTCAGCTCCAAGCCCTAACCCTCAGTCAGAAGAGTACCTTGTATTTATTTGGAAGCCAAGTCCTGCTTTGTCAGCTGATCTGACAATCATCCTCTGCTGTTGGCTCACTGCAGCCTATACAGAGGCCTCAGTCAGCCAGAGAAGTGGGGCTGAGTTAGGACTGAGAATTACTGCCAGTCCCCTGGGGCCATCCATCACTGCTTCTTACTCAGGCTGGGGAAGCCCAGGCCAACTTCTGAGCCTGGACTTGCACAGGGAGGCCGTGACAGAGTATTTATCAGAGGGCTGTGGGGGCACCCTGACCCTTGTAGCTGACATCTTTGCTTGAGATGACAGGCACTGGCAACAGAGAACGTGGGAATGAGTTGACTTGTGGAGGGTCTGCTGGCTTAGAAATGGTGGCAGGCTGATGAAGTGGCTGAATCCTTCCTGCAAAGGAATAAAATGTAAAGGCAAAATAGCTGATCACCATGCCAGGAAAGATGTGATTACTCATAAAATATTAGAGCTAGAAGAAGACTAAATGAGTACCTTATCTGGTTCCTTTATTTTATAGCTAAAGAAACAGACTCGGGGAGACAGCAGTGACATGCCAAAGGCCCCACAGGGAATCACAGGTCTCCCTCAAGACCAGAGTTTCAGTTCTCTGGTTCTTAATCCAGCATCACTGGTTTCTCAGGTTCAATGTAGCAAAATAATCTGGTTATTAAGAAATGTTACTCCAAAGGATTTCATGTTAAGGGCTTCTATTTACAGCATTTATTCAGATTAAATTTAATGTGAAAACAAGGAAGATTTTAACCTCGGCAGCAGTGAGGCAGATATGACTATCAAGTCACTTCACTCAATTTCATTACAGAAATCCAGTTAAAACCATGTTTCCCCACACTCTAAAAAACTAAGAAAATAAATTGATCCCTTCTGAAGGTTTATTCAGCACCTAAGATAGTGCTCATACAACAGCGTTAAAGGAATAAATGGTTAAACAAAAGGGGCATGGATAAAGTATCAACATTATTTATGAAAGAGCATAGAAAAGAAGAAACAACTGCTATCTAAGGAGTAAAGCTTTCTCCTCATTTTTTCCAGTCCTAAGGCTCTGAGTCATTTAGAGAAGGGCTGAGAATGATTTTTAAAAATCCCTATATGAAGTTGTTTTAAAGACAAAAATAATAATCTGGAGAACTTATTCAAAATGCAGACATTTCAGACCTCACCCAAACATTTTAATTTAGTGTAATTGGGTGGGGTTCAGGAACTTCATTCGCTTTATTAATTTCACTATTCATGCTGCTGAGCTCAACCTTTGAGAAACTCTTCTCTCCTACATGAGAGAAAATGGTGCTTTTCTAAGCCCCAAGAAAACATCGTAGAGGGATGCAAGGTAGGATTGGGTAGACATTTTAACAAAACATGGTGGAAGAGCGAAATGGTTTTCTTTTTATATTAACTTTCTCAGAGCCCTGTGTAACCATGCATGTGAATTCGCGCGAATGGGTTAACATCTCAGAGCTGAAATAAGGTACCTACTGTTGCACTTCCCTTTCAGTGTCAGAAAACACCCTGACATTTATCAAGAACCGTGGAGTAACCGATGTCCACGGTTATACAGTGAAACATTCTTGCCCAGTAGCAGCCTACCTCCAATATTTTGTGCCTCATACTAAAACATGATATAGTGGTAGATAGTAAGAGGATGTGCAAAGACAACATTTGAAAGTGACTGTTTTTCTTTTACAAATGAAAAAAGGGAACACTCCTTTGGATCCTCTATAATTCAGAAGCCACTTGGGTGGTATGTGGGCTTTGAGAGAGAATGAAGAGAGCCATCTGGCATGGATTTTTGGTGGGGCAGTGGGGGGGGGTAGTTAATGTGTTCTATCTAAATGTCTTTCCTTCAATTCTTTTCCAAATGCTCTCTACGAGGAAGGAACGGGAGCATGCATTCTGTGGTCAGATGGGTGTGTGTTCTAATCCTGAACCAGCCATATTTGTGATCTTGGATACAATATTGATACATTATTCTGTTTCCCTGGGTTTGCATTTCTCCATGTATATTTTTAATGATGCTTCTATACTGATGCATGGACGTGATGACTGTAGGGTAGTTGCTCAATAAATGGTCACTGATACCAAACTCTTAGCTTCACTGTTTGTTTACACACTCCACATCTGATCCATCAGCAATACCTGCAGCTTTTTCTGTTCTCGCCTTGATCCCCGCCCTGGCCAAAGACTGTCCTTTCTCTCCTGGGCTGCTGCAGTGGCTTCCTCACTGGTCTCTCTGCTTTCGCTCTTGCCTTGCTCCTCCTCAGACTCGCCTCAGCACAGTCCGAGCATGTCACTCCTCTGCTCACTCCTTCCTCTGACTTCCTCCTCAAGTAAATCAAGTAAAACCAATTTTACTGGCAACACCTGCAAATTCTTGCACAGTTTGCTCCATTCACACCCCGTGGTAACCGCCCTCATTTCGTGCTCCCCTCTCACCTGCTCCTTTCAGCTACGTGGGTCTCCCTGCCATTCCCCAAACACACCAGACAGACTTCTACCCCAGGCCATTTGCAAGTCCTATTCTTTGTGCTTGCATCACTTTCCCTTCAGATATCAGCATATCTCACTCTCTCACCTTCTCAGCGAGGAATTTCCTGCAACCCTATTTACAACTGCATCCCCAGCGACACTCTCTACTCTCTTTTCTCATTATTTTAAATCACCACCTTATTTACTGTAGATGTTATGTATTTGTCTTGCTGGCTGCCTGTTTCCTATCACTTGATGGAGGGCACATTATAAGATCACCCTTTGTCTGATCATTCCCACCCGTAGCCTCACCTGGCCACCCGAGTTCTGGTGGTAACTGACTCCTTCGTGCAAGAGTGAGCTCTGGGCATGTGTGTGGGAGAAGGCGTAAGCTCATTTTACACGGACCAGAAGAATCTGAGAGTAGTCGCCATGGGATCTGCCGTTACCCTCTGCTCCATACATGGGGTGTGGTGTTGGGAAGAGGTGTCGGCAGGGAGGGAGGGAAACTGTGTTCTCAGAATAAGCCCCAGGTCTGTTGACGCCCTCAGCTCCACGACAGGGCACCATGTTGGAAGGAGGTGCAGGGCAAGGGTGAGAACCATGTTAGCAGAATCAGAAATGGAGTTTTTAGTAGCCCCTTCATTTAATAACTCAGGAAGAGCGGAGTTACTGACGCCAACAACACAAACCTAACCCTGACAGTGGGCTGGAGTCATTAGTGTGTGCACCAGAGAAGGTGCTGAAACCTTACGTGTGGGATTTTTGAGGATAATTCTTTTGTAATAGATGCTGTCCTCTTTCTTCTTTTCAGCCTAAGCCCCATCCCCAAACCAACTAATAGAGCTATGCAGTTTTTATGACTCAGGACACACAAAGTGGGTGGCAAGGTCCTGAAACCGGCACCTCTATCTTCTTACAAGAACCACCTTGGACGAGAGGACAAAAATGGAGAGGCAGTTTTTGAGATGCATGCAGACCCTGCTGCTTATGCATACCTCCATGGGCACCTGGCTGCCCCTCTGCCAGAAGCCAGTAAGGGAGACAGAACAGGGGCCTTCAAGGATCCTGTAGCCAGACAGCCATGCCATAAGCTTAGGTTTGCTTCCTCCTGCCCCCAGAGGCTAGCCTGGAAGCACCATGGCTACTCCTATGAAAACTCCTTTTTTTCTCACTGATCTCTAAGGTTTTGCCTTTGTCTTCAGCAGATTTCTCTCATGGTCCTGGCTACAGCTCCCTTTTTTATTCGTCTATATTTGTTTGTGAAGCACAACAGGAACTGCTGCGTGCTAAGTCCACTTTACTGTCATATCAGTACCTGATATTTCATTAATAGGAGACAACTGTCTTTCCCAAGACTTGCCTAAAATGCAGATGTCATGGGAATGAAGACACCATAGTGTCTTCACTAATTTCACACTAACGTGAAAATGACTACTGTCCAGTGCTCTTTAGAAGAGAGATTGTAATTGTGAGGGTAAATGGTGGAGTTGACTGATCTGGCTGAAGGCATGGCCCCGCAGGCTGAACATCAAAGGCAGCCAGATGGGAATGGGCAGCTGGGAAGTCTCCCTTGGAAGTTTTGCGTGCTCTGACATCCAACCATGCTCTCTGTATACCCTAGTTCCTTGCTCTCTTTGTGGTAGGTTGGGACTTGGCTTAAGCAGCAATGGGTTGAATGTCAGCCAGGACTCACTCCACCTGCATACATGTGCTGAACTCCAGGGCTAAACCTCTTGTCCAGATGACTGCTAGGGAAGAGATTTAAATTATCGATCAGGAGCTCTCCCTCAGTAAGTAGGGGTGCAGACAGCACAACTGGAAAAAAAAAGTATGCGTGCAGGCTGGCCTGGCAGCAGGGGACAGAATGTATTTGCCTGTATTGTGCATGAGAGCCAAAGAGAGAAAAGTGCAAAGAGAGAGCGAGGGAAGTTCACGCGGGGCAGGAAGTGACTCCCTGTCTCAAAGGTGGTGTGGATCCAACCCTCAGGCCACACCACGGATGCCCGGCACTCAGAGGCAGCTCCCTCCTGAAATGCTAGTGGGCACAGCCAAGAAGGGCCGCTGTTAGGGCCGCTAAAGCAGGGACACCCAAAAGAAAAAAAAAAAGGAAAATATTTTATACAAAAGACTTGTCAAAGTAAGAAATGTCCAAACCTGTAGAGAATTTTTATAAGAATTGATTTAAGCCAAAACTGGTAACAGTTGCTTGGAAGCAAGATCACAAATGCTTTAGAGAATGACAGTTTTGTAGTTTCTTTTACGAATTTGGAAGTAAAGAGGGAATTAAGGAAGAGTACATGAGGGTGGGAGCAAGCAAGGTGGAGATTAGATTACAGGATAGTTAATAAGATTTTGTACTCTCCAGAGGGGAGTTACCTATCTTTCAAAGGTGTGTTAACCTAGATTCCAAAAAACAAAAACAAAAACAAAACAAAACCCACCACTGGACAAGGTTTGCTTAAGGCAGAGATAAACGTTTTACTAAGGAAGGTATACAGCTGGCATATTACTACCCTCCATGACCTGTCCAGTTAGGACTTTACAGTGAGATCACCCGATGAGGTTACCTTCTAAAGAACTTTTTCACTCACAGATTTTTATGTTTATAATTAAAGCACACTGAAAAAGTTGTCCTGGGAAAAATCATACGTTTGCTGTATTTCCTTTCGGCTTGTTATTGTTTTGATGCCAGGACAATGGAGGAAAGTACCATAATCTTTCCAGAGCCCAGGGTCTCTTCAAAGCCTTCCTCCAGTCCTGGTTGAACCAGCTGCCACAGTAGCATTAACTGCTGCTACTTTGTGTTTCCAAAGCCCCTCTCCCACTGCTCTCTTGTGTTAGCCGGAGCACATACACCCCTCCCTGCTCCTCACAAGAACCAATCCCGTCCTGCTGATGGAAGCAGGCCCAGAGACAAAGGGGTGGCTAGAGCGGGCAGTGAGGCAGTGACCATCAGTGCACAAAACCAGGTCCACCCACAGGCTTAAGAATGCATGAGAGGTGGTGTCTTATAAGAACTTGCCCATCCATCTAATTGCAACTGATACTTTGATAATCAAAAGTCAGTTAAAAGGGAGGAATCATAAAAAAAGATATATATATATATTTGATTAACTCAAATATTTCTTTAACTTAAAACACATGATTATGCATGCATTGCCAAACTGTTGATGTAAGGCTAAGGTTTTCTCTTTGGCTATAGGTCTGCTGACTGTAACTCTTTGTCTATTCCTGCATAAACTGCCCTCATAATTCTTTATTTATGGTTTCTGTTCTATTTTTTATTTCTCTGAAGCAAAGTGAGAAAATAAAGTCATTTGAGAAGCAATGTGAGCCCTGAAAGTTCTAGCATTTTCAGATATTTTCCTCAATCTTTCATAGCTGTTTCACCTACATCTAATTCAACAGCACTGTTAGTGGTTTGCCTATATCACGTCTCTACAAAGTATTCAACTTAGTTTTAGTAAAAATATTTTGTGTATGTGTGCGTGCTCATATTTCATTGGTTTCATAATGTTTAGTTAAATTATGTAACTGCAGTGACATGCACAATGGAAATAAACATGTTGGAAAAAAATGGCAAGCACACATCCCCTTTCTAGGGCATGCAGAAGAACACAGGAATGCCAGAGAGAGGCTGTGAGCATCAATTACTGTGGTCCATGCAAGTGGCACAGCACATAGATGAATGCAACAGATGGATTTGTGTTGTATGTCGGCTTTCAGTAAGTTGTGCTGGGTAACACACAGCCCCAAACCTCGTTGTGTTGTAGGAACAAAGATCACTTCTCTCTGACATTGTGTCCTTCCACATTGGCTGTAACTCCATTTCTATGCTCTCTATCTCAGGGCCCCGGTGAAAGGATTTGTCTAGGATATGTCTGTCTCATGTTAGAGGGAAAAGATAAATGTGGTCACTTAAGATGCAATGTCCATTAAACCTTCTATTTGGGACTGGCACGTCACTTACTCTCACATTTCAGTGGCTAGAATGATACAGACCAATGAACAGAAGGGTATACTGTAGGATGGCTGCTGTTTAAAAGAAACTTCTCCCTCTGAAATTCCTACAGATCAGCATCTCTCCGGAGCCATTATTGCTAGAAATTGGAAACTCCATTTACCAAAGACACTTCAAAGGTTAGGCCTAGGCACATGCTCAATAAAAATTTGTTAAATGAGGCCCGGCTGGTGTAGCTCAATGGACTGAGCACGGGCTGGGAACTAGAGGGTCCCAGTTCAATTCCCAGTTGGGGCACATGCCTGGGTTGCGGGCCAGGTCCCCAATGAGGGCCATGTGAGAGGCAACCACACATTGCTCTTTCTCCCCTCCCTTCTCCTCTCTCTGAAAATAAATAAATAAAATATTTAAAAAAAAATTTGTTAAACAAGAGAGTGAATTTGTCTTTCATCTGAGAAATGGGCCTTGCAATGTTACACAAGAATGAGAGCAAGGTCTTTATGGGAAGTGTGAGTAAAATGTTATGGCTCAGATCTCATTCTTTGGAAGGACACAATCTCGCATCTGATTTGCAGATTCAGAGCTTGACTAGACAAGGTGAGAGGAGAGTATATTGGCAGACTATACTATGGACCAATCCTAGAACAGTCCAGATCTTGAAAGAAGCTGGAGAGAAAGGGATGGAGGGGCGACATGTCAAGGAGAGATCTCTGGGATGGGATGGGGGGAGGGGAGGGGAGAAATGCAGACAACTGTAATTGAACAATGATAAAGTAATTTAAAAAAAAAAAAGGAGAGATCTCTGATGGACAATTGACGGTCAGGGAGGCTCCCCAAGCCTCTGAGCCAATGAACAGAGCTTGTGAAGAAAGGGGACAGACTAAAGCAGCTGCCTGAGAATCTCCATCACCCAGTGGAATTTGTGTGAATTGTATTTCATTCTTTGAAGTAGAAATAAAGAATTGATTGAGTATTTGCGGGGAGGGGCTCTTCCTGTGTCTTGGCTTTTCGAAGCAAAAGGCATACTCAAGGTCCAGAGTGAAACTGTAACTGCTTCTGCTCAAGGAAAAGTTTATTTTAATTAAACATTTTTAAAAATCACTGAATTGCTTTTAAGAAAACAAGATGAAGGAACAGCAGAATGCAGCGATAGTCGCTCATCCATGGCTGCCTCGACCTTGCAGCTAGCTCCTCCTTGCCCACAGTGAACAGAATGAGGGGAGGGTGTCGGTTCTTGCAATGTTCCTGATTGGTTCACTAGGCTTCAATCACTTTTTTTCCTTAATGGAGAAAGATACCCTATACTCAGCAGTGTGATAAATCCTCGCAGTTGGTATTTTCTATTTCCAAATGGTGATACAAGGATTCTAGACCTATAACTTTTCCCATTTGCCTTCCATCAATGTCAAGGGAGCTTCAAGAAGCACCCAAAGGCCAGTGGAGGTGAGGACTTTGGCTCACTCAGGAGAGCACAGTGATCAGTAGAACTGATCTGGAAGTTGCCTTTGCCTGGTCTTGCTGCCATCAGACCACCCGCCTAGCCTTCCTTTGCAATCATGAGGTGCATGAAATGCTGTTCATTAACTAAATGCAGCTGGAGCAGTTGGGGCATCAGCTATGCATCAGGGGAAAAAATTAACTATTTTCACTCCATAGAAAAATTTTTCCAATCCATTTAACTATTTGAATTAATCATGGACCTCCCTCTCGCTTTCCCAAACTCTTCCTACATAATTCTGTTTACTGAAAAAGAGAGAGCTGCATTTTAAAGAGGAAAAAAGTTGAAAGAATAAAAAGAGCAAAGGTAGAGTTTACAGTAAGTTAACCCATAAATTTAGTTTGAGAACCTATTCTGAGCAAAAAACACCATAATAATTTATTTTTGTTTGCAATTTTTTAAATGTTGGCTAGACGCTCAGTTACTTAGTCAGAATGTGGCACATCTAGGCTTCACTTATTTTTACTTGTAGTGGATGGGTTTGGAATTTGGGCCCAAATCTATAGATGTCTTAGGAAATGCAGTTACCAGATAACTTCTTTGGAAATGTAAGACATATGTATTTCCTTTGGACTTAAGTGATTTTTCCCCCTTCCACAGAGGTCATGGTCTTCCACTTTCACCATGATGACAGGGATAGGACATTCCAGTATCTGGAGGGGCAACAGATGTTAATATTTAGGTCTATCATTTACTAGCTGTGTGATCACGACTGAGTAGCTTAACTATTCAAGTTCTTTGGCTTAAAATTAGGCCAATCAGAAGATTCCATTCCAATGAAGTTAAGGTGACATAATGAATGAAAGATCTGATGTATAGAAAGTTATTTCAATGTGTGTTACTTACCTTTCATTGCAGGTTCTAGCTGGTGACCATCCTAGCCCAGGTTGTCTAGAAAACAGAGCCCAATAAAAAAAAATTTAAGTACTAATGCCTTTTTAGTGATATAAGCCCAGGGAAGTGAGAGTGATGGGAAAGGAAGAGACAGAGAAGGAGGAAGAACACATGGAAGGGCATGCATTACCGAGCTGGCCTCAGCTTTGCTACAGAAAGAGCTAATTGGTTCACCTGTGGCATGTCTCCGGAGGGCCAGAAGGAACCACTGCATCTCAGAACATCATTTAGGGAAGGCAGGTGACAGACGATCTGCAGAACTCTTTCTGTCTCCTGATCTCTCATTGGTTAGCTCCCTTTCGTGTGTTATTTGGACTTGCAGTCTACAGTAAACCCAGTGCCTCCACAGATTCACTTGACGGTGATGTCTCCGAGGACACCAGAGTTCTCTATTTCTACTGGTAGTGGTGACAGTGGTTGGGTCTCATGACCATGGGAATGGAGTAAAATGTTACTAGGGCCACTGGGACCAAGAATCAAGGCAGGTGCTTGAGCCCACTGAGAATGTTGGTGAGCAGATCTGCTTTAGATCATAAAGTGAGTATGGTATTTATCCATTGCAAAGTCCCTGTTCTGGGGATCCTATTTTAGTGTAGTGAATGGTACCTAGATCTCAAGGTTGTTATGAGGATTGAGAAACATCATGAATGTGACATCCTCAGCTAAGACCCAGGCACAAAGTGAGTGTTTAGTAATTTTAGCATATGCTAGCCGTATTGCACTAAAGACATAAGAAGCAATCATCAACGTTTATGTGTGTGTGTGCATGTGCATTTGTGTGCCAGTGTGCCTGTGCCATGTGTGTGTGTGTGGTCAAGACCAGAAAACAATTAAACAACATTTCAGAATGATGAATCTATGGTTCCATTGTTTATTCAAAGTCTGTGTCAAACTAGACAGCAGCAATCAACTAAATTGAATGTTCACTCAATTTTCAATATTTTCCATAGTCTAACTATAGCTTCCTAATTGATTATTTATAGTTTTGAAATGATAATATTGTGTGCTTTCATGCTGGGTATAAAAACACCCCCACCCTAATTCTCTTATTTGAGATTGCAGGCTCTAGACTGGAGGAAGCCCTTCTATCAAGTTCATGTTGTAGAGAGTGACTGAGGGGTGGTCGCCCTCATGAGGAGACCCAATGTTTAATGTTATTACTGATAGGTACTTATTCATTGCCATTTTTCATACCTGTGTTCCCCTTTCTTTCACTGTCTTTCTTCTTGTTCTTAAAGCAAACGCTTTAGCATCTCTTGTAGAGCTTGTTTGGAGGAGGTATATTCTTTGAGTCTTCTTTTGTCTGGGAAGCTCTTTATTTGGCCTTCTATCTTTATTGAGAGCCTTGCTTGATAAAGTGGTCTTGGTTGCAGGCCTCTGGTTCTCATTACTTGGAATATTTCTTGCCATTCCCTTCTGGCTTAGAGTGTTTCCATTGAGAGGTCAGCTGCTAGTCTTATTGGGGCTCCCTTGTATGTTACTTCCTGTTTTTCCCTTGCTGCCCTTAAGATTCTCTCTTTATCTTGGAATTTTGCTATTTTAATCATGATGTGTCTTGAAGTGGGCCTGTTTGGGTTCCTCTTGATTGGGACTCTCTGTGTTTCCTGGGTTTGTGTGACTTTTTCTCTCATCAAATTAGGGAAGTTTTCCATCATTACTTTTTCAAACAGGTTTTCTATCCCTTGCTCTTCTTTTCCATCTGGTATCACTATTATATGGATATTATTATGTTTCATGTTGTCCTGCATTTCCCTTAACCCCTCTTCATTCTTTCTGAGCCTCTTTTCCTTTTCTTGCTCTTTCTGCGTGTTTTTTTCTACCTTGTCCTCCAGCTCGCTGATCCGATCCTCTGCTTCATCGAGCCTGCTTTTGATTCCTTCTGCTGTGTTCTTCAGTTCAGAAATTGTATTCTTCATTTGTTCTTGGCCCTTGTTGATAGTTTCTATTTCCTTTTTCATGTTGATGTAGTTTTCAGTGAGTTCATTGTAGTTTCCCTGTAGTTTCTGGTAATTCTCTGTGTGCTCATTGAGCTTCCTGATAACAATTGCTTTGAACTCAATATCTGATAGTTAACTTGCCTCTATTTCATTTAGCATTCTTTCCGAGGCTTCCTCCTTTCCTTTCATTTGGGGATTATTTCTTTGTTTTCCAATTGTTTGTAAGACTCTTCTTGTTAGCCTCTGCTTCTTAAATTGATCTGTTCTGACTCCCTGGTTTTATGGTATGAACTTCTATGATAGAATACCTGTGAGATTCAGTGGTGCAGTCTCCTTGATCTCCTGAGCTAGCTGGTCTTGGGCTATCATTCGTGTTGGCTCTCTGTATGTCTTTGGGTTTTGGTTGTTGTTGGGTCTTTGTTTGGTGGGTCCTTTCCTCCAACTGGTTAACTGAGGGTCACTCCATCCACCAACTCTTGTGTTCTGTTGTGCAGGTGTGGGCAGGTTGTATTGAATCTGGTTCTTCCGTGTGTACAAGGTTTTGAGGATTCTGTCTTACTCTTGTTCAGTTGTTTTTTCTGAGTAATTTCTCCACCATTTAGTTGTATACAGACAATGTTTTTCTCAACAGTTACCAGGTGAAAAGTCTTAATTGACTTTCAAGGTGACAACCTGGTTATCTAACTATGTCCAAACTCCTCCAGATCAATCATCGTTAAAAAGAAGTTCTAAATGTGTCAATATTTTTTACATTAGTATGATTTATGCCTTATGTTTGATTTTTTATACTCAGTAAATATATTGTCTATTCATATAAACTTTATTATGAGTCTGCCACATTCAGCAGTTAGAATTTAACTGCTTAGAGAATTTTTAAGTGATTTTGCATGAAAATATTATCTTTCCTTTTATTCTATTTTTACAAGAGATATTCAGCCAAATATACCCACACATACCTCCATATCCACAATTACTTCCTCAAAAGATTATGATTGTGAATTTTTTAAAGATTTTATTTATTTATTTTTAGAGAAAAGGAAAGGAAGGAGAAAGACAGGGAGAGAAACATCATGTGTTGTTGCCTCTTGCACACCCGCTACTGGGGACCTGGCCCGCAACCCATGTGCCCTGACTGGGAATTGAACACGACCCTTTTGTTCTCAGCCTGTGCTCAATCTACTGAGCTACACCAGCCAGGGCTGATTGTGATTTTAATAGCACTATATTTCAACCCAAATTTAGAGGAGGAAATTTTTAATGTCCAAAGAATTATTAAAACATCGATTAAAATACAAAAATGTTATGCATATACATATTAAATTTTCTTAGTGTAGTGGGGGAACTCAAGGGCCTTGACATCAGATCACACAGGTTAATTCTTGGCTGCATTGCTGTTTTCAATTACAATCAAGTTTAGTTGCCTATAATAGACAAGCTCAAAACAATAAAGGCAGGAATATGATAGAAGTTCATTTTTCTTTCAGTGAGAAACCCAAAGGAAGATAGTCCAGGGCTCCACAGTCATTTGCCACTCAGGCCCCTTGCCAGTCTCCACATCACCCACTGTAGGACATGACCTTCATCCTAAAAGCATAAGATGGCTGCTAGAGCTCTAGCTGCAATATTCACATTCTAGGCAATACAATGGAAACAATAAACAAAAAAACACCTAAAGCTCCTTTTAAAAAAGACTTCCCAGAAGTTCCACATAATGTTTTCTCCTATTGTCTTAGGTCATTGTCTTAGTCATATAGCTACAACTAGTTCTGAGTGAGGCCATGCCCACACCACCATTGTCCTGGTATTCTTTGGGTGTGAGTGGGAAGGGGGAGTTTATGTGGGTGATGTGCTCCCCAGAGATCCTATCTGGAACTAAGAGAGTGTAGCCCTACCAGTATGTTTGGAAAGTCAAGAATAGCCTGGAGTGGATGTGAGATGATGCCACAGAGTTAGGCAGGAGGTCTGCAAGCATATTAAGAACTTAGGCTTTTTCCTAGAAGTATCCACAGAAAACTTAAAAGCCAGAGAGGGATACAATCATTTGTTTTTTGAAAGCTCACCCTGACTGCTTTGTGGAGAAAGAAGAGACCAGGCAGGCACAGAGAGAAAAGTGTTATCACTCCAGCATTTCAGGTAAGGAATGGCATGGGGAGGGGAGAGGCACAATGGAGACAGGGGGAAGTGGATAGAACTAAGAGATGTTTAGAATAAAAATTGGCAATTTCAGGCTTGTGCAATGGGACTGTGATGCCAATTCAATAGCAAACATTGAAAGATGTCCAGATTGGATGTCAGGGAGAGGGGAGAGAACCATGAATTCAGTTTTAGTTGTATTTGGGATTATTGAGGTGACCTTGAGACATCCAAGTGGAGAAGTTAGATTGGATACATATGTCCTGAACCCAATAAGAAGCCTGGGGTGGAGATGTAGTTCTGAGGTTTGTGAAGCAAAAGGTGGAAATTGAATTGTCTTAGGGACTAAGATAGACTAAGAAGAGAAGGAAGTCCAGAACTGCTTCAAGAAAACATTAATGTCTCAGAAGATTCCAGTCAGCAAAGGAGAGAGGGACAGCCAGAGAGATGTAACGACCTAAGAGAATGTGAATCCAGACACCTAAAGAAGAGGATGTTCTAGAACTTCAGTCAATTACTACTAAATGGTCAAATAAAATAATGGTTGAAAAAATGCTTGTGGAATTAGCACTGGTAGCCTTAGCCAGAGCACTTTCAGCGGGCTGATGAGGGCAAAAGATAGACTGGAGGGGGCTGAGGGACAGGGAGGTAAGGAAAAGCTGACAGAGGGCAACATGGAATTCTTTTGAGAAGTTGGCTCTGAGAGGCGGAAGACATGTCCCTGAGTCATGTGAGGAAGGTTGGAGGATGGAGGACCGAGACAGTTTAGTGCAAGGCAGTCCTCTGTGCCCAGTCCTGTGATTCACTGTCTGATTTTCAGCCTAACACCCCACTACCCCCGATCCCCTGCCACCTGCACCATGTCTTCTCTCTCCCTCATGTTTCCAGCTGAGAGGAGAATTGTACAACTGACCAAGTGTTGGGACTTCTAAGTATCTTTTCTGTTTTTATTAAACAAGGGCCATATTTTTTATAAAACATCACTTTTGTGCTACACAATAGGTTCAACTCAGCATCATGAACTTGAAAATTGATCAGCTGTCAAAGCCTCAGTTCATCTTCTCCAAGTGAAGTCCCTATCTAAACAGCCCTCAGCAAGGATCAAACAAGACTGTGAGTGTCCCAGCCCTTAAGGCCCTGCACAAGTGACAGTTGTCTTTATCTTTTCAAATGACCTATAAGATCTTCTTCCCCAAGCAACCTATAGTCAGGTTGGGAAGATGAGATGTGCATACCTTAAAAAAATTAACGACCAAATAATAGAACACATGGCAAGTGTGAAATGGAGACTTTGGGGACCACAGAAACCCTAAAAAGTGAAGGGAGACCACCATGTTCTAGGGACGATGGAGAAGAATTCCAGGGGAGTCTCATTAGGGTCTCAAAGCATAATGACGGAAAAAGAAGGGGGGCAAGAACTCAGGGAAAGGAGACAACTGAAGGCAAGACCATGAATATTGTAAACAATAACATAAATGGAGCCACTTAAAAATGGAATTGGAGCTGCCACACCAGAGATACTGCCTGCCTTACATGTCTTATACCTCAAATGTTTGCAGTGTTAAAGCCAGGCAAAATAACCTTGGACTGGGCCTAAAGTAACCTTGTGCCCCAAAGAACAGTTTGCAAAGATAACAAGAAAGCAGTTATTTTGACTACTGCGCAGACGATTACCAGATTGAAAATTAAAAACATTGTTTAAAATTCACATTTCAATGCTATGTTATGTTATCTGCACCAATAAAAGTGCCTTTCTTCTTTTGGTATAATTATTCCCCATCTCTTTTTCGTAATTGTTCTTATCTCCTAATCGGAACATTGTTTAAGCTTCTGCCTGAATCAGTGCATCCCAAAAAGCTATTCTTTGATCCGAAATAAACGCTTGTTGCCTGTCACTTTGAAAGATCTTTTTATTTTTAGGTTAACAATATATAAAAGGGCAATATTTCTAGTATGCAAAATCAGTAGTCATATTCAAAGGCTGGGCCCACCTCTGAACAATCCCATGAGGCCACCTCAGTCATTTATGTACGTGGTCTTTGTCATTTATGTCTACATGGGCTTTGTTCTCACCTTAATGAACCCAGAAGGCTGCTCACTGTGGCCACCTCATGCCCACTCATAAAGGCCTGGATAACCACAAGAACCTACTATGCTGACAGTGGTTCTAACCTCTTCTCTTAGACACTGTTTCAAAGACACATACAACTTGACAAGGGACTTTGAAGTAAGAAGATCTTAATCCAAGTCAAAAATCTGCCTCATAGCAGTGCACAAACTGGATGGCCATGACCGTCTCTGAGTCTCCCTCCTCATTTGTGATGTGGAGATGACAACCCTCGCCTGGCCACTGACCAGACTGGGCTCTGTGAGGATGAGATGACATGACACGGAAGCTGAACACCACACAAACATAATTGTGAGCTAGTTCACAGATTCTCAAACTCCGTGAGTCTTTGGATACCTCATGGACTATGTCAGAGGTAAAGGGAGCCAAACAATTTGAACTTGAGGATAGCCCACAGTTCCAGCAGCCTTGTCTTGGTTTGCTGTATACATAAAGGCTTTATAAAATACCTACTTTAATATTACTACTAAAGATTAGTAATCTTTACAGACAGAAAAACTGAGGTCCAGAGAGGTTGACCAATCTGCCCAGGGTTACACAGTGGCAGAGGTAGGGCCAGAGGATGTTCTAACATTCTTTTCTTAGTGCTTTGTCCACTACTTTGTTGATAGTGGAGCAGATCTGGAGTGTTCTCTGAACAAACAAGAGAAAACATCTCCAAACTCCCAAGCCTGTGGTGCAAGTATACTTTCTCAAATGAAGGGCAGTTGGGTTTATAAACCAAAGCTTGCCTCCAGGACAATGGAGTGACTGCAGAAAGTGGGGGGTGGTACTACAGTTCACATGGTGGCATGTGGGTGAAGCTCTGACTCATGGCAGGACAGGGTCTCCAGCCTTCCATTTCTTCGGCACTCACAGCAGCTGCCTAGCAAACAAACATCACAGATAACCCCCTCCCCACTGCACCTCTTGCATACATCAGGCCGTTCAAGCAGGTGTGGTCTTCTCTAAAAAAATTACAGTAGTATTAATTTTTACCTAGCATTCTCCCTCCCCACTCCCAAAAGACTCAAATTCCTTATTCCAGAAAGTTCAGCTTCATTGGATTCAATACTAAAGTTCAAACTTCAGATTATCATTTGGGAAATCACCTCATTCAGAAAAAAGGTTTTATGAGATAGTGTGTGTTGTTGAAAACATCCTACTATTTTTAAGTAGGAAATTCCAAAAGTTCTATTTTTCCTTCAGCTTTATCTGATATATTTTGTTTTCTACAGGAAGTAAAGGCCTTCTCCTTGGAATAAAAGGAAATATGCATAAGAAATATGTTGAGTCATTTCAAAAATATCTACCGTTAATGCCTGAAAAATGTCCTTGATCTCAAGTTGCTTCCAAGTTTATTGGAGAGGTATGATATAAAGCTGTATATTTCTGTAAGTCTTTCAGGCATATACCTTATATGTGTGTCTCTCTTGTGTGTGCATATGTGCGCCTATGTGTGAGTGTATCTGTGTGTGTTGGGGGGGCAGGGTGTACCATTGGTTCTGATTGGCACGGGTCCTGGCCTGCAGAATCTGCATGTTGTGGCCATTTGATAAACAAATGCACATGAACTACAGAGGTCCTGTGGTGAAAAAGGGGACTGCATGGCCGCTCTCTAAGTCAGAGAGAGGGCCCCAACCCCCGCCTATACAGGCCTTTCATTGTTTTTCTGGGTACATTACATCAGGATGGTCTTCATTTACTACACATAGGTTCGCATTATATAATAACCTTTTACAGACAACAAAGGAGAGAATGTTGCTAAATACATCAAAGAAGGATATTTGCAAATGTAAAGGGAAAAGTGGTTGGACTGGTTACATTCCATACTTGAGAGGTTTAGCACGGCCTTTTAGGAAGTTACTTTAGAGGTATGCACTAAACACTTGTTGCCTCAATCCAGGGTGAGGGAGTTTTAGCAAGAGCAAGCCTCATAGCGGCCTAGGTACAAGGCTGATTTCTCCACGGGAAAACCTATCCACGGACGTGGGGCCTGCTTGCCAGACCTCGCACCCCACTGAGTTTTTCGAGTGAGAGCTGGGCTACAATTCCCACGATATGCAAAAGAGTTCTCTATATCTGATTACTGTAAATATTCTCAGGCCATCACAGGCTGGGACAGAAAGAACAGCATGGTCATGAGAGACACTGGTGCCTGCACAGGGGACATGGGCAGCTTGGGAAGGACCCTTAGTGGTGTACTGAGCCAAGGAAATAAGAGAAACAAGGCACAAATTGAGGACCAGAGTCCTGCAGTGTCCAGGGAAGACTTCATGTGTAGATTAATCTTCTAATACAGATTCCATTATCAGAACCAGCGCTGGGGCTTTGGCTAATGTCACCATAAGCAGAAGACGAGACTAACTGAGAATCAAGCCAGCAGGAATTCTACTGGTATTATCAGTGAGTCTTAGTTTACTACATGGCAAAGTACACATGATTCACATCCAGCATTGGAGACACAGGGCCCAACTTGCAGCTTCCAACATTGCAGTGAAAGAACCTCACCTGACTGTGTGAAGGCAGACATGCCTGTACCTGGGGCTTCACTAGCTGCGTAAGCACAAACAGAGATAACTCATTTCATCTTCAGTCAAAGAGACTCAGGAGGCAGGTGTAATTATCGTCCCCATTCTGCAGGTGATGCAAGGAAGGCAGAGAGGTGAAGTAACTTGAGTTTGAGGTCATACAGCTCTAAAAGGTAGAGCACAGTATCCAATGCCGGCATCTGCCTCAAGGCCCACACTGCCCACTGTCACCAAAGCCCTACCCATGCACACACGTTTTGTGTTCTTGCCCTCCCCTGTGTGAGTGAGTCAACACCTATCAAGCACTCAGGGAACTTGGCACACAAGTATTCTGTTGACATTGCCCAATGGTCAAAGTAAACCGCAAGTGGTGCACTGTGCATGGATGATTTTTCACCAAAGCTATAAATATCCTCTCAACTGATTTAATACCAATGCGTTTGAAAAGTCTTAATTTGATAACATTTTGCATTCTTTGGAACTCTGGGCATTTCTTCACAGTGAGATGCTCCGAAGCTCGGGAGAATGGCTGCTCAAGAGGCAGACAGCTCAGTGAGGCAGGAGGAGGAGAGCCTGAGCGTCTTTCCTGTGCGAGGGCAGAGCTCAGTGCCATAGGCTCTCTCACAGGGACTGGCCCCAGAGTGAAGGGCCACGTGAAGGGTGTTGCTCTCTGACCAGCGTATTGCTGTGAAGAATCATTTATTGGAAATGATGGTGAAAAGTTAACTAAGAAGCAGAAGGGGTGCTTTCCTTTCAACTTAGCCACTGCCTAAGGTGATTCATTGGGACCAGATGTACAAGGGCCTCATAGATCAGCCACTGAAGAGGGACAAGGAGATAAGAGGGACAGGCATCTCAGTCAGGCATTTCCCCTTCCTTACCCTCTATCCTCTTGAAAGAAGTTTTTCATTTCCATCCTTACTCCAACAAACACGGAATAACTTCCTGAAGCCATTTAAATTTAAAAAAAAAAAAAAGGACATCGGGAGATGGGGTGAGTGTGGCAAGGTGCCAGGCACTGGCCAGCTGGCCTCAGAAACATCTTTGTTCTGGAAGGAATTGCCCAGGGGTTCCAATGACCTCATATCCCTTAAGCACTGGGCTGAGTTGGACAACAGACTCCCCCACACCTGTGGACACGGCTTTCCATCGCTGCCTCCCTTTGATCACAGGTATGTGCTCTGATTGCCAGGCCACTGCTATGACCACACAGATCACCTCCAGGAATGGGACACGAGTCAGGAGCTGTGACAAAGAAACAAGCACAAAGCCAGGTTAATGGCATGGCACTTAAGTGATTTTCTCTCATTGGTAGGGATGTTTTTCTTTGACGTGCGGATGGATGATACAGACATCAACAGCTGAAAGAATGTGTATGTAGCTTTGAGAAGGGTTCAAGATTGCGGTGGGAGGTAGAAGCAAATGGCAGCTGTGAGCTTGCTAGCTGGTGCTACAAGGAGTGAAGAGCACCTGGACATTTTGATACCCTTCAGCTGCAGGTATGACTTCCAAAACTCCAGAAGGAAAGATTGTCCCATTTTGGGCCAAATAATCTGGTTATTAGTTAGAATTACATTGGGAACAAATAATAGAAAACCTCCAAATATCAGTGACTAAAAACAGAGGGAGGTGAATGTCTCACTCAAGTCCAGAGGTGGGCATTTCAGGGCTTCGTGTATCTTCAGAAATCCTCACGGGTTGAGATTGTGGCTTCTAAGGTATAAGTGGAAGAAGTAAAGAATATGAGGGAGAGCAGAGTTTGACACCCCAAAATATGCCTTTTGGGGATATTGATTATTTTAAGATGGTTATTTTTTAGAAACAAAAGACTCAGAAGCACCAATTTATGATAAAAAACTCTTAGCAAAGTAGGAATAGAGGGAACAAACCTAAATATAATAAAGGCCATACATGACAAACCCACCGCCAACATCCCACTCAACAGGCAAAAAGTACAAGCATTCCCCTTCATTTAAGATCAGAAATAAGACAGGGATGTCCACTTTCACCTCCCTTATTCAACATAGTACTGGAAGACCTAGCCACAGCAATCAGATAATAAGAAGAAATAAAAGGCATCCCAAATGGAAACAAAGAAGTAAAACTGTCTTAATCTGCAGATGACATGATCCTGCACATACAGAACACTAAAGATTCCACTAAGAAACTACTAGAACTGATAAATGAATTCATCAAAGTAACAGGATGCAAAATTAATATCCAGAAATCAGTTACATTTTTAAATGCTGATAATGAACTATCAGAATGGGAAATTAAGAAAACAATCTCATTCATGATTGCTTCAAAAAGAATAAAATACCTAGGAATAAATCTAATCAAGGATGTAAAAGACCTGTTCTGAGAAAAGTATAAGACACTGAAGAATGAAACTGAATGAACTGAAGAAGATACAAATAAGCGGAAGCCCATACCATGTTCATGATAGGAAGAAATAACATCATTAAAATAGCCATACTACCCAAAGCAATCCATAGATTCAATGCAATTCCTATCAAAATTCCAGTGACATATTTCACAGAACTAGAACAAATATTTCAAAAATGTATGTGGAACCACAAAAGGCCCCACATAGCAACAGTGATCTTGAGAAAAGAAGAACAAAGTTGGAGGAATCATGCTACCTAAAGCGAAACTATACTATGAGGCCATAGTAATCAAAACAGAGCGGTACTGGCATAAAAACAGACACATAAATGAATGGAACAGAATAGAGAGCCCAGAAATAAACCCACACTTTTATAGTCAATTCATATTTGACAAGAGAAGTGAACACATTTAATGGGTTAAAGATAGTTTGTTCAATAAATGATGTTGGGGAAATTGGACAGATACATGCAGAAAAATGAAACTAGACCACCTTCTTACACCACAAACAAGAATAAATTCAAAATGTATTAAAGGCTTAAATATTAGACCTGAAACCATAAAAGTACTAGAAGAAAACAAAGGCAGTAAAATCTTGGACATTGCTCATAGCAATATTTTATCTGATATATCTCCTAAGGCAAGGGAAACAAAAGAAAAATAAACAAATGGGACTATACCAAACTGAAAAGTTTTTGCACAGCAAAGGAAATCATCAACAAAATAAAAAGACCACCCATGGAATGGGAGAAGATATTTGCCGATACATCTGATAAGGGGCTAATATCCAAAATTTATAAAGAACTTATAAAACTCAATGCCAAAAGACAAACAATCTAATAAAAAATGGGCAAAGAACCTCAATAGACACTTCTCCAAAGAGGACATGCAGGTGGCCAATACCTATGACCTATGAAAAAATGCCCAATGTCACTAATCATCAGAGGAATGCAAATTGAAACCACATTGAGCCCTGATGAGGTAATTCAGTTGGTTAGAGCATCATCCTGATATGCCAAGTTTGTGGGTTTGATCCCTGGTCAGGGCACACACAAGAATCAACCAATGAATACATAAATAAGTGGAACAAAAAATGCATGTTTCTCTATCTCCCTTCTTCTCTCTCTCTAAAATTAATAAAAGCAAAAATTAAAAATAAAATAAAACCACAGTTAGATATCATCTCACATGGGTCAGAATGGCTATCTCCAATAAATCAACCAACAACAAGTGCTGGTTAGGATATGAAGAGAGGGGAACCCTTTTACACTGTTGGTGGGAATGCAGTTTGGTGCAGCCACTGTGGAAAGCAGTATGGAGATACCTCAAAAAATAAAAGATGAATCTACCTTTAGACACAGCAATCCCACTTCTGGGAATATGAGTATATTCGAAGAAACCCAAAACACTAATTTGAAAGAACATAAGCACTCCTATACTCATTGCAGCATTATTTACAGTTGCCAAGATATGGAAGCAGCACAAGTGTCCATCAGTAGATGAGTGGCTAAAACAACTATGGGACATTTATACAATGAAATACTACTTGGCCATAAAAAAGAAAAATTTACCCTTTGCAACAGCATGAATGGGCCTGGAGAACATTACGCTAAGTGAAATAAGCCAGTCAGAGAAAGAAAAATACCATATGATTTCACTCATATGTGGCATCTAATGAACAAATTGAACTAGCAAGCAAAATAGAGACTGACTCGGAGACAAAGAGCAGGCTGACAGCTCTTTGGTTGGGTGGAGGATATCTAGGCAGTGGAGGGATGGAGCAAGAAGGAAAAAGGACTCATGGTCATGGACAACAGTGTGGTGATTGTGGGGGATGGGGAGTATAAGGCAGATAAATGGTAATGGAAAAAATATAATAAAAAAAGATGAATACAATGGGGAAAAATACTCACAAGAACCTTTAGCCCTTCCTCATACCTGCCTAAAGGAATTCAGACAGAAAAGCCTCCATAAAGACTTCAGGGGGTGCTATTATCTTAGCATCACAGTAAGAACCAAGAATGCTACACAGGGAGGACCCTGCAAAGCCTGCTGTACTCCTCTGTGTCCCAGGTTTTCAAGTGGCCCTGCAAGAACTTGTTTACCACATGTCTGCTCTTTCTCATCTCCTTGGGATTTGCCTACTTTCCCTTTGAAGTCCCAGACCCCTGCCTCACTCTAGAATGGCATGTAAGCCTCAACTGCCTGCCCCATGTGTCTTCAGGTCCCATATTCTTTTTTTTATTTTATTTTTGTTCAATTACAGTTATTTGCATCCTCTCCCCTCCCCTCCTCCCTTCCCCTCCAGTCCCCCTTCCCCCCCAGCCTCCCTCCTCCCTCTTAGTTCTGTTCATGTGTCCTCTACAGTGATTCCTGAAAACCCTTCTCCCCATTGTCCCCTCCCCCCTCTCCCCTGTCTATTGTTAACTGTTCTTAATTTCAATGCCTCTGGTCATGTTTTACTTGCTTTCTGCTTTTGTTGGTTATGATCCGGTTAAAGGTGAGATCATATGGTATTTGTCCCTCACTGCCTGGCTTACTTCACTTAGCATAATGCTCTCCAGTTCCATCCATGCTGTTGCAAAAGGTATAAGCTCCTTCTTCCTCTCTGCTTGGATGGGAGTCCCATATTATTATGGGACTCCCATATGTACCTACATAATAATTCGGTGATTTTTTTTCTATTAATCTGTCTCAGGCCAATTTATTAGCCCAGCCAAAAGAACTTAGAAGGATACAAGGAAATTATTTTGCCTTCCCCATTAAGGGCATGGAAAATGCAATGGTCTCTTAAGACCCAGAGGCTGTCCTGAAACTGCTCTGCTTAAATTCTATTGGTTAGAACTTAGTCTGATGACTCTGCCTACCTTGAAGGGAGAGAGCAAAACACAGAGTTTATTATAAGAACTCAAGGCCCTGACTCAAATGTCTAGAGCCCTGGAAGAAGTGAAGAGCAGCTGCGGGAGAATCACCAGCAGGCTCCAGCACAGCTGCTATGAGAAATTCATTCTTACCGCAAACGCCAGCATCCGGCACAGCCTTTGAGTTTATTATCTCCACCGGAATCTTCCTAAAGCAGATTAATTTAAATTCCTATTCTGCTTTGAAACCTGTGATTCTCCACTTTGAGGGAAGACTTGCATATTCTTATCTAGTCTTACCATGGTACACAAGAGTCACGTCCATCTGCTGCCTTCTGCTGAAGCTGCCGCCCCTAAACCAAGTGAGAGCTCTGCACCTCCTTCCAAGCCTGGCTCGAGCATTTTGCACTTACCACTGTGGCTCTAGTGAGATTATACCAAATTGTTACATTTCATGAACAAGTGACTAAACAAACAAAATGCAGGCTCATAAATGAGAAAGAAAACTGGCTATCTTGGTTAGAAGACTACTCAGTCAGGAATGGGACTGCTGCAACCAGTCTTGGAGAAGAAGCAGGGACTAATATGTCCTTAGCCCTCTTTCCAACATCCTGCTACCCTCAAATTGCCTTGCTCTCCTGAAGATGAGATAGATAAGTTGTGTTTAGGCAATGGTCAATGAATCTGGCATGTTTACACAGTGTCCCATCACAGCACAGGGACCCCGAGAAAAAAGGGCCCACACCCTGACAACACAGTTAACTACTACCATCGTGGTGATGAGACAGGAGAATGGTCCACGTTGTCAAGAAAGGGACATGTTCTGGCACCTGAGTAACTTTGCTTCTGAGTAAATAATTGCTCTAAAATCAGATCCTGCCCTTGATATGCAAAAGAATATGGGAGAAAGGGTCACATAGTGTAGGCCGTAGAGCCCAGATAGGGTATTTTTCCTATGACAATTCTAAATCAATAATAGATCTTTCTTTCCCAATTATCAAGAGTAGTATATCACCCAGGGCCCTACAATTATTCTCAAAACATAACCCTTCCATGAAGTTGAGCTCACTGGCACCTGATTCATGTTGCCACAGATTCTTCAGGACATGTCTGCTCTGCTGTCATAGGGCACTGCCTTTAAGAAAGTGGAGATGAGCTTTGTGCAGTGACAGTCTCCCAACCAATGAGGTTTATCCGAGGCGCGATTATTGCTAATTGAAAAGAAAGCGGAGACAGGCTCATCTGGACTGACTTAGAAGCACAAAGGTGAAACTCCAAGCAAAGAGCAAAATCATATGTACACAAACAGCAAAACCCTTCATCTTCTCCTAGGTCATGGCCGTTTCCTCTCATCTTTCGATACTTCACTAGGCACTGAGGATAAAGTGGGTAACAGAATACCAGAGTTTCTCATTTGGGATCATCATCTAGAAGCCCATCATCAAAGGAACTTCAAAGCCCATGCAGATAATGGACCCAAAACCTGGCTTCTGACAAATTCTAAAGACAGAAAATAGATTAGTGGTTGCCTGGAGCTTGGATGGAGGAGGAAGCTGAGTAACTGATAAAGGTTATAGGTGATTTTAAGGTGATTAAGATACTTTAGAGTTAAATTGAAGTGGTGGATGCACAACTCTATGAATTTACTGAAAAGCATTGCACATTTTAAATGTGTGAATTGTGTGATATGTAAATTATATCTCAAAGCTGTTTAACAAAAAACCTTAGTCCCACAATTTCTTGACCATCTTGACCCAAATCTCTCTTCATATTCCCTTTGGTCATCTACTCCTGTGTGTCCCCTGAATGTTGTCAGAGCCCCAAACGACTCAGCTTCTAATCCTGATATCACAGCCTCTGGTAGTATCCCATTTGCTCATTACAGCAGCTTATTGAGGTCTCCAGGTTTTGACTCCTGGTTCAGTCTTTCAAGGTTCACTTTAACACAGACTGAAACCCAGAGCTTTTCAGCCCTTTCTCACCAACAGCCTCAACACACTTCTGCCTATGGTCTTCCATCCAACCATCCTGCAAACACACTTCAACTCCATAAAGCCATTCTTCTTCTATACTGCTAAAGAAAAATTACATGAACCACAAATCGTACAAATTAATTCTTGAGCTGAGCCCCAAGATTACTAACAATCCTACTTTCAATTCCCATGGATCTCCTCTCAAGTTCCATGCAAACTTTTGAGTCTTCCAGCCCACAGACTTCCTTCTCTCAATAGGTGACTTAACCTCCACTTCCGAGAAAACATGAAAGCACTCAGGTGTGAAATCCCTGCTCCACAAATGTAAGGTTGTCTATGCGTGTGTTCATAACACTGTCTACTCCACGTCCCTAAGGAAGCCCTCTTCTTTCAGGTCAAGGTAATCCCTCTTCCTAATGTTCTCGACAAATTCCTTTCAAGCTTCCTTGGAAATTTGTTCTATCTGTTGACACTTCTCCCCCCACCTCTTCATTTTTCACACTTTTGTGATGTTTCAACCCTTCCATCCAGATACAGGTTCCTTTCATACCACCTACAAACACAATCACATCCCTCTCAGCTTACCACCCATCTTGGCACCCTCAGCCTCTCCTCAAAGCTCTCTCGCTCGCTCCCTCCTTCTCTTCAAAGCCAAGTTCCTTGAAAGACTCTCTCTGCTTACTCATTTTGTTATCACCATTAACTTGCTGCAAACTCTATCTTCCTCACCCTACTCTCTTCCATCATTTCCTTCCTGGCATGCTGTGGATGGCCCTAGGATGACCCCTTGATTCCATAAGCCCTCTCATCCCGTAGCCTGTGTGGCACCCTCTCTCCTGGCTCTCTCCTAGCCTTTTGCCAGTTCCTCTTTGGTCTGTCTTGTGTGCCCCTCGAGGTCCTCACCCTCCTCCCAAGACTTACATTTCTGTCAGCCTGTGCTTGGCAACTTCTCTCACTTTACCTGACTCCCCTGTGAAATCCCAGCCACTCACATGCTCTTAATACCAAGATATAATCTCCAGCTAGGACTGCTTCCCTGAGCTCCACAAATAACTTACTGCAAGTGTAGCTTGTATCCCTCTCTCCCCACTCCTTTGTCATGCTCTTCCTCTAGGAGTCTCATCACTTTCAGGGGCAACAACCATTCCTAGGGTTATCCTGGTCAGCAGTGTTAGATTCACCTCCAAACACCTCCTCTTCCCCACCTCTGACATCTGTTGAAGTGTAGAACCCAACAATTCTTCCTTCTTGCTTTCTCCTGTATCTTTCTCTTCCCTTCTATATCTGCTATTAGTGCCTAAAAGTGAGCCTTGTCATCTCTCACCTGATCTTCCTGACTCCAACATCTCCCCATTCTCTCTTTTGATCCCTCTGTGTGCTGCCATCAAGGCAGTCTCCAGGGAGAGCCTATCTGATTCCTTACCTCTCCTCTTTTAACAGTCAGGAGGTGGGGGGAGGGAGAAGGATATGAAGCAGAGATGAGGATATGAAGCTTTAGAGAAGCTCTTAGAGAGCCCACACCTGACTACAAGATGGAGACAGTGGGCAACAACCTAATGACAAACACACTAGGAGACAGTTTGGGAGTTCCGGGGAAGGTTTGTATTCAGTGTGTTACTCCATGAGAGAATTCCTATAACAATTACACAAGAGAAGAACCTGGTTTGGGGTCCCGCACAGGCTACATCTAAACGAAGCAAGTTGTGCCGTACTGATGACAGACAACCTATACCCGGGCCCTGATGCCTCATCTGTCTCCATAGCAGACCTTAGGTCTCCCAAGTGCCATTCTTTGAGCACTGGAGAGCCTAGTACACATTAACTAGACTCTCCTTAGCTGAGGAACTCAACAGACATTTGCAATTTCAGCTGGGTCTGTGCTGACACGCCCGTGCGTGAAGTCAGCAGAGCACTGTTCTACAAAGTCAGAGAGGGCCTCTCTGTATCTTTGAAAGCTGGCGCTCTGCCACAAGCTAGGAAGCAGCCGTTTTCTCACAGCAGGCAGAATTCAAGGTTGGCTGCCACCTAGCAGAAGGAGGCCTGGGGGCAGATCCACACTCAACCACATCTGGTCCCATCGGGGTCTGCCCTTGAGCACTTCAGGGGGTCGGGCCCAGTGCCACCGAGGGGTAGAGGGCCCACTGCCGCACCACTAATGGCATAGTCCTAAGCTTCTCCAGAGGCTTTAATATCAGGCAAACAAGAGTCTAAAATCCTAGGATTTACACAGGAAACTAGGAATTTATGAAAAATAAATCTTTTCTAGCATTTCTAAATATGGCCCCCAAAATGTTTCCCACTTGGGATCATGGGATTTACAAGGTGACTGACGGATGAGAGGATGTAAGTTCCTTCTTCAGGTAGGTTCTTGCCACCCCATCTGTGCTTTCCCAGGAACTCTTCAGATAGACGTGAAGATTGGGGGGACTACCCAGGCCCCAATTTTCCAACCTCCCATTGGAGTGGAGTGTGTGGCTTGCTGTCTCCGGGAGGCCAGTGTGGAGTTGCTGTTCTGCCCGAGGAGTCCAGCTAGAACATGGTGTGTCAGTCAGTGGGCCACTTGCGCCTGAGGCTCTCAGCTTCCACGAGAAAGCCAGGCCTCACTCGCGGCTGAGGAAGAGCCTGGTTCAGGTTCTCTCTTTAGCAGTTTGGAACCATCCCCTTCCACAGGTCTGGGAGCTCCACAGGAGGATACAATGTAATTTAACACTTCTTTTCAGGAATGATCAATTAATCCCTTTAAATACTGCTCTAAAGGAGATCAGTGACGTGTTCCTGGAAATATAAAGTCATTTGTTAGTGAAATTAATGTATGAGAAACGGCCAGATTGACTTGTTGCATCACAACCACCAACTAAGGTGTCCCTTTGTGGCTAAAGGGCTGGTCCAGAGCTGTGCCCTGGAGGACCGGCACCAGAACCATTCTGGCCACGGGCTCTTCTGTTCCAGCAGGTGAGGATGAGGAAGTGGTGTTGCCTGCTGATGTCAGAGGAGGGCTGGTGCTCCACGCACTGAATCTGCAGGGCAGAGAGTGGGAGAGAAGGGGCTTTCTGTTTGAAAGAGATACGGCACCTCCCTTCCACTAGCCTCCCCAGGCACCCCCTCCTTCCTTTTTCCTCTCATGCTCAGTGTAGACATTCTTAGTAGATATGCATCCTGCAAATGTTAAGGAGCTCAGACAAACTGACCAGTATTGGTGTCCTTGGGAGGAATAATTTAGATTCTTTTGCTTAATTAAATGGTTAATCCAACAAACATTTATGAACAACTTTCACTGAGCAGGGCACCATGTCAAGGAGTGGGGTGGCTAAGCACTCTGCCTCCCCATTACAGACACTCCCATGAAGGCGGCAGGGAAAGGATGCTCTGAACTGCCTCTGAGCCATGTGAGCGACATGGCTGATGAATGGAGCACTGCCATCCCTGGTCTCCATGTTCCCAGTGCCAACGGTCCCCTTCACACTCAGCCTGGGCTACTGGCCAGAGGTTCTGCCCCAAGAAGGAGCCTGCTGAGAACAGAGTGACCAGCCCCCAGACTGCCTCTAGGTGTCCAGTCCTTCCAGCGGGGCTGGAAAGGCCACACAGATAGACGAGCCCCAGGAACTCCTGAAGCAAATGTACCAAGCAAATGTGATTCCAGCAGCCAGGAGCCTTCATACCCTCTTTGGAAGGGGTATGGATGTCTCTTCCTTTGTCAGTTCAAATCAATAAATGTTGACTTGGTCCCTTCCATGACTTGGTCTCTAAACTAGGCTCTGGGCGTATCAAAAATAAATAAGACACATTTCTTGCCCTCAAGGGGTTTATAGAGGAAACAGATATAAGTGTATTTAATTTCATAACAATTTTAAAAAATATGTTTATATTTTCAAACATGAAAGTAACATTATTTCTTACTTTTTTCTATAACTCAATTTGATTTGTATTTTAAGTCCTTACATTTACAGAGTGTTGGAAAATCTGTAATCCCAGTAAATTTGTTGTTCTCCAATTTTTCCTGGGGTTGTGGATAATTTCTTAGCGATAGAGACATCATGCCCCGTCTGTCTTCCTGCACAGCTTCTGAGACAACCATCACCCTGCTTAGTCTTTAGCATTGGTCCACATGAGTCACCACAACACATCCCTACTCTCTCACGTGGTACCTTCCAGGCTGGTGGTCCACTTTACTCCTTCTCTGCCTCTCTTGGACACTCAGTGTCACTGGGTGGTTCCCATCCCACACTGGGCCATGGAAAATTCCAAGACATCTAAGGCTGTGTCCTCTTGAATTTTTACAGCTATGGGCATTTTTCCACCAATCACAACACTATCCTAACGTGGCAACTGGTATATCCATATAAAATTTAAGAAAACATCTTGAAACTTCCCAGAGGGAAAAACAAAACACACCTCATATAAAGCTTGAATAACAGAATGTCATCCAGCTTCTTAATTGCTACCCCTTGAAGCAATACCTTCAACAATGAGGCAAAATGAGGAAAAATGACTTCTGCACTGGACTTCTACACCTAACTAACCTCTCAATGAGGTGTGACGGCAGAGTACATGTGTCTTCAGGCAGGAAAGTCTCAGAACATTTTCTTCCCAGGCATTCTTCCTCACGAAGCTTTCAGAAGGTGTGCAGTCCAATGCAGCCATGAGCTAGGAAGAGGAGACATAAGACTGGAGAGTGCAGCATCGGGGTACAACTAAGACAATGGGAGTTCTCAGGATGGTAGGGGAGGGAAGCCTGGGATGGGTGCTGAGCAGCAGGCCCCGAGAACAACCTGGCCCAGACTGGAGCAGGACAGTGGAAGGCTCTCTCACAGATACTGACATAAAAGCGGTAAAGACAACAATAATTACAACACATTACATAAAACACACAACAACCTTGGGAGTATTCTAAGAAAATTTTAATTTCTGTTGGAGAATTTTGGAATGAATGCATGCTAGATATTTAGAAAACTAAGCAAACAAAAAGAAAATGAGATAATTATTGATTCAAAGAGGGAAAATTTGTACAAAAGGAAAAGTAATCATACAGTATTGCATATGATTCCACTATGAATAAAAATAATATAGTCCAAATAACATAAATGAGACATACTGACTTAACCAAAAATGGGGGCATAATGTTGAGAGAACAGGAGGAGGGAAGACATACAGGTGAGGAAGAAGAGGAAATAGACAGGTGAGGAAAGCTGTACAAAGTAAATGATTCTATCTAAATAGAAAACTAGGAAGTAGCCATGGAGGCCTGCAGACATTTGGACATGCAGAGCTAAATGCCCAAACAAACAGGTGATGCTATTGACAGAAGTTGCCACAGGAGAGCAAGACTTAGGAGTGGGAAGTTGTTATCCCATTAAAATCCTCATAGTGCTATTGACTTTTATAGTCTGTAAATGCAAACCTTTGTTTGTTTGTTTTTTAAGAACAACTGTATTGGAAGAGACAAGGCTTGGTGGGAATATATTGCTGCGAAAGAGTTCCTGTTACAGTTTCTGGAGCTTGTCAACACTGACAAGGGAGGTCACATAGCTTTTCACTCACATTAGGATTGGGGTCTCTTAGACCTGGCCCAGAGGGAGATGTTTCTGTGGCTGCTCCCTGCCACAGCAGGTTCCGTGGATGAACATACCAGCCAGTCAGAGCCAGGGGGCCAGACTTCTAATCATCCCAATGGTGCCACATGAGAGTCTCTGGGACAGCCATTGCCAGTCCCTGCAGGTCCTCCTCCTCCCGCAGGTCCTCCTGTTCCCGCGAGGTGCCTCCAGTCTCACCAGTAAAGATCTGTGCCTCTCAAAATGCAAGGTGACTTCCTGCAAGCAAACAACCAAATGCTCAAGCCATCCTGTTCAACTCCAAAACTTGGATCCGAGCCCCCAGATACACACACACACACACACAATCACACACACCTGAGCACACAGCCCATCACACTTCCTGAAAGAAAGAATTGATGGGGCGCCTTTTGCTACAAACTTGCCACATCCTACAACTACTAGTCCAGGTTGGGTCTCCAACCCCTGCCCGCTCCAGAAGAGGAGGAGCTGATGCCACCTAGTCATGCTGTGTAAAAGCCCTACAGCCCAAGGGCCTGACCTCTGCATGCACACCTGCGTTCTCATCAAGATCAGTTATACCAACGGGCCTAGCACACATGCCATCTGCCACTGGGCTTTGTTTTGACAGGTCAGACTCCAAATCTCATGTATTTTTCAGCATCCTAACGTCCTCCCCTAAACAACTTTTCCAATAATTTGGGAACAGCTTCTACCTTAAACTAACATTCTGTCAGACCTCACCCTGGTTAGTGTGATGTGGAGAGAAGACACATTCTCACACCCCAGGAGCCTGTTGGCCAGGGAAAACCATCTAGGTATTCTCTGGGTGGCAGTGGCTACAGCGGTGATTCCTGTCAAAGAAGAAACAGCGCATATTAGTAACCCCATCACTGTGATGGTGAGTGACAATAGGACTACTCCATGAGCATCTGGTTGCCATCTCCGTATGGCTCTTAAAATATTTGGGAACGAATTTTGCAGAATTGGAATTTCTTAAGAACAAGTAGGAGTCCAGTTTGAGGGAGAGTTGGGTGTTAATGCAAATAACAAGACCACATGGATACTTACCGGCCGGAGAAATCCAGGGACAGTATGTTATAGAACTTGAGCTTGAGGCCCATAGTAAAGACTTAGACAAATATAAAATTATTGAGAGTTACTTTTGCATAAGGGTGTTGAGTAGAGCATTAGTGGAGGTACATGGTTCACTGCAGGAAAGAGCCTTGCTCTGTCAATTCAGGGCAAAACCACAGTGATAAAGTGAGAAGAGATGCCAAATTATCTCCTTGCCCACAGGAGCTTCTGAGAAGTGTGAAATCTCAGGCCCCGTCCAAGACCTACAGAGTTAGAATCTGCATTTTTACAAGATCTACAGAAGCTCTGTTCATGTGAAAGTTTGAGAAGCACCACCACCCCCTTTCAAGGCATTTGATTAAATGGTGAAAAACAAAAGGTAACACTGTCACTGGCCAGTGACAAAGCCACTTCAATGCTGAGTCTCAATTTCCTCCCTCCTTTGTAAAATACTGCTAATACTTCCTGCCTCTTCAGACTTTTGTAAGGAGTAAATGAGATAATGTGGGTAAAAACAAAGGGCCCACAAATATTGATTCACTTTTTTTATGCCTTTTGAATTGTGGCAGCATCTTTTTTTTTTTAGATTTTATTTATTTATTTTTAGATAGAGGGGAAAGGAGAGAGAGAGAGAGAGAGAAACATCAATGTGTGGTTGCCTCTCTCACACCCCCTACTGGGGACCCAGCCCACAAACCAGGCATGTACCCGCACTGGGAATGTAACCAGCGACCCTTTGACTAGCAGGCTGGCGCTCAATCCACTGAGCCACACCAGCCGGGGCTCAATTCACTTTTTAAATGGACATTTTCTGCTTGGCTCTCTGGACAGGTATTGGCCTGCCCGTGGCGTGTGGGCTCTTCATCTGCTTGGTAAAGTCATCTTAGTGACAGATGGGAGCCCGAGGGGCCTTAGGGCATCAACAACTCTGAGCCCTTTACGCACAGAGACTGTCTACTCCAGCTGTCTCCTCGCAGTCTGAGTTGAACCAGGCAACTCTTCTTCTCCTAACTCAAGCCACGGGGCCTGCTGCTATTCTAGCTTAGTTGTTGCAATGTTTGTTTTTGTGGTCGTTGTTGTGAGTCATCCAACGACGGCTTCCATGTTTTTAATTTCCAGTCACTGGTGCCATCCCCCTCTTTCTGCCTTCTGGGTAATGACTGCAGTGGTGAAGAGAAAATGGTGCCTAGGTTAAGATCATCTCAATGCTAAATTTGTGTTTGGTGGAATGTTGTTAATGAATTTGCATTTGGAGAGCGTTATAATGAACTGTAAGTTTCAAGTACTAACTGATCTATGCTGAAAACCCATATTCACAAGCATTTGTGGATGTGAACCCAGAGACAGTCAATGGACATGGCACATTGTCCTAAATTCGTCAGACAGGTTAACACAAAACTAAGAGAACAATAAATGCAACACTAAATTTCATTTTTAGAAGGTGACATAGCAGAATTTTTAAAAGAATATAAAAGAAGAATTTATATCTTGGGAACTGATGGAACTAAGTTATTTAGCATTTTACTGTTGAATTTCCGCTGATAGAAACAGGAAGGAAGCCATAAACAGCCTGTCCATTGAAAGAGACCAAAGTAAGAATGCAAATAAATACTGGAACCCAGTAGTTATGGCAACTGACAACTTCAGAGATTTTTCACATCCTCTCTGGGGAAAAGAATATTTTATGCTAATTTTTGAACCATAATTAAGGGCATTTAACCTACTATGTAGAACGTAGTGAGATAATTAAAATTTCCATGAAGAAAATATTTTTTTCTGCTTGGTGCCAGTTCCAAGGCCTTAAAAGCTTAAAAAGAAAGAAGTGTTTTTGTTCCAGTCAAACATGATTGATAGTCTTAAATCATTATAATTAAATTTTCAGTAGTAACGGTATGTTCTCTGCTTTTATTTTCTTTGTGTCTGAGGCTTCCATGCAATACTGGTTGTGTGGAGAACACAGCCATGATATTTCCTCCCGGCAGATATTATGATGCTCTGGCATCTTTGGGATTCTTTATCACGTCCTTTATTAATCAAAGTTGAGTGTCCATGGGACACCAGCAGAAGCCCCCATGGTAAGGAAAGGGCATCCACTCAACCATGGGGACAGCAAATGGATGGGTTTGTCACATCAGGCCACCATACACTGCACCAATCACAACAGCTGTTCTTGTTTGGCTTTCAACTTCAAAGCTTCTTGCTTTCATGAACATGCATTCCGAGTTTTATTTTCCAGTGTTTCAAACTATGCAGTTCCCCAAGAGCACTAAAGGTCAAGCTTTCATCCCAGGCCTAAAGGAATATGCATTTGGATCCTTTCCTTTCTTGTTTTCCTTTGGGGAAGTCATAAAAACAGCTTTGATAATTAGTAAACAGCCAACATTTTCCTAACACTCATAAAACATAAAGGCAATGTGAAAACCCAGATTTGCTTTCAAGTCTCCTGGAGGCTAGTACTCCAGGGGCCCATGTTCTTCTCCTTAGTGTAAGCGAATTGTTCAAGCTGCATTGCTAGGTCTGTCCATAGAGCCTGGTTCACCCTGGAAGGAGACTGACCAGGTTCAAGTTTCTGTCCTGGCTACAGTACGTAAATTCACTAAAGGTAAAGAACCAGCTGATCTGTGACAAATTAGAGGCTAGAGTCAAACCCTGGAGACTGAGAAAGTTATTTCACTTTTCATTAGGTAAGCATTTTTATATACTTCTCTGTTTTCCTGAGAAACCCAATGATATCACTAAAAAATATAAAAAAGTTTTTAATTTGTTTTAAACTACTTTACAATTTTTCAATGCAGTCTCTTTGCTAACTCAAGGAAATGAAAATATTAATGGTCAAATTTAAATCTATAATATGTGGTTGCCTCATAACATATCACAAGAATTAGCAAACTGATCCCTGCCTGTCTGCATAACCTAATGGCTCTGCAAAGAACAGACAAGGTGAAAATTTGCTCTGGCCACGTCTGAGTGACTCTCCCATTTCAGCCAGAAGACCTTGGCTATACAAAGGAGAACACAACTGGGAGGCAGAGTGCCTCCTGTGTCCTCCACGGCGCAAAGTTGAGCCCTGTGGGCCACAGTAGCTTATCTCAAAACATGAACAAATAGAAAATCAATACACCAATGAATGAAAAGAAATTGTTGGCCCTCTAGTTTGCAAAGAAGCAGCATCTTCAAGATTAATTAAATTAGTGAATGTCTAGTCAGACTTGTTCACTGTAAGTACAAAAACTAACTGGCTAATATAAGCCACAAATATATATATTTAATTTTTAGAGAGACAGGAAAAGAGAGAGAAAGAGCATGAGAGAAACATCAACGTGTGGTTGCCTTTCATGCACCCCCTACCGGGGACCTGGTCTGCAACCCAGGCATGTGCCCTGACTGGGAATTTAACCGGCGACCCTTTGTTTCGCAGGCCAGCACTCAGTCCACTGAGTCACACAGCCAGGGCTAAAAATACATTTATTGAAACCTAAAATCACATCCTGGGGGAGGCTAGCAAGGACATAAAGCCCTCCCTGCCAATCACTGCAAGCTGGGCCCGCCCCATTGCAGACCACGAGTGCATGTTCAGCTGTGTTTTGGGAGCATTTCTGGAGTTTTCAGGCTGATCCTAATTATCAGAAGGACTGTTGGAGAGCATGACTTTAATCCTTCTGAAGGCGCAGCCAGCTCACACAAAGTGAGAATCCTATATCACCCACCACTCCAATAAGACTTCCCAAAGTACAGAATTATAGTGATTCTAATTAAAATGCTGGTAACCTAAAATAAATCCGTGAGTGACAGAGATTAGATGCCACAGCTGCCAGCCGCTTTTGCAACAGAGGGAACCCTATAAGAAAACAAAGAAATGTGCCTGTCTTGACAAAAATCACTTTCTAGAAATTTTTCTTTGGGGTAAAGCAATCCATTTCAAGAAGGAAGAATAGGCATGTGGGGAAGTGCAGTGGGGCAATCAACAAGATTTACATTTGACTAGGTTCATATGTCACCTTCCAAAAGAGATCAAACTATTTATTTCAACATTTCTGTGCTTCAAATAATATTTCAGTATGTAGTGGTGTTTTGATGGTAAGATCCAGAGAATACAAGCAGATTCCCATCAGGTGTAAGATTTGATCTTTCAAAAATCAAAGGCACTCCAAAGTACCAACTGCTAATTGACACTAACTCTCCACTAGAGAAGCATTTGTCATTTGTCAATAGCATGTGGAGTGGCAGAATCATGTATTAAAATCTAATGATTTAATATTTATATGGTGATGACAGACAGGGAGAGCTCTTGATTTTGATGGACAGGACCCCAGGTGGACTCTCTGGACAAGTTCCCTTAAGATTTTGTCTTGAAAGGAAACTCCCAAGCATTGAGCAATCCCAGATTAATTTCCTCTAGCTGAAAACAGATATAGCTTCAGAATTTTTCCATAAGCATTTTGTGGCAGAAGAGACAAAAATTCAAGTTTCATTATCACTGGCCCCATGAAGATCCTAAAATCCCTAATGAAAAACAGGGCATATCAGTCAAATTGGCCTGTCCTGAAAGACGTGGGAAATAGGCAGAGCTCAGAGCATGGAGCTCTCTGTGTTTTCCCAGGGTATTTCAGCACCAGGTATTACAGATGAGTCAGCTCCCTGCTAGCTTAAGAGGGGATCGGACCACAGCAAGTCCTGCAGCCCCAGAATTTATAATAACCTCAGCAAACACTCTTTCTAGAAAAAACTATATTTTATAGATGCTATGGTTTCTGTAGAGTGTTACAGTTTCTGCGCATTCTTCCTCTCACATAGCATTTGGAACAATGAACTCAATGAACTCAAGATCCAGGTCAAAATGTTGGGAAAAGTCTTTTTGGTTCTTTGGGGTTTTATTTTGGTAAGACTTCTAAAAATCTTCACAATTTCCATTATTGTTCATCAGAGTCAGAACCATCCAATTGTTCTTCTAAGACTGATGTCGAAACCTAAAACTTAGGCCTCTGACCAAGCCAAGCTTATGAGCTGATGTGGATTCTCAAGGACATCCACTGTTAAACTGAGGCAGGGTTGCCTGGGAGTGTGGAAACTACAGTGAACTCACCCCATAATTTATTTTAGACCCTCTTGTTAGGGCATAATTCACTGTCACGGGCTGAGTTAAAGTGTTGGAATGTTACCTCTATCTTCCAAGCCGCTGTGACTTTGTTCAAACTGGTCCTGCCAGCTGTGACGCACAGGCTCAAAACAGGTTCAGCTCAAATTGAGAAGAAATATAATAGAGAAGAGAAGAAAGGGAAGGAGGAGGACTAAACTTCAGGTCTATTGAAGTTTGTGAATGCCTTGGAGCTGGGGCTTCATGTGGCTAGGACTATTTCTCCAACATCCAAAAATACTGGATAGGAAAATGACCAGAGATGTTCCCATGCAATGGTTTACCACTTTATTTTTTGTTTAAAACAAAAGCCTTTTTAAGTGAGATTATAGAAAAATCAAAATGGAATTAAAGCTTCCTTCAGGCAGTGTAAAAATTCAGTGTCTGGAAAACTTTGAAAACTTATCCAGTCCCTAGGTTTATCAGGGTGGTTGAGAATGCGCTGCATTGTCCAACCTTCACTTTGTCCAGAGGAGTAAGTGAGGCCCCCAGAGGAGCTAAGAGGCTCTCCTTCAGTCATAGGGCAAGTCCGGGGCAGAACCTTGTGGGGAAGCAGAACCTTCCAACCCTTCCTCTGCACTGCATGGCCTCCACATCCCACCCTCACCCGGTCTCCTCCAGAGTACTCACTGCCGTAAAGAAGCTGATCCTCCGGTGTTTCAATAAAGCGGCGTTAAATCTCTTTCTGTCAGCTCCTAAGAGCTTAGAGTCAGGTCATCACATCACCAAACCTTCATCACTCATGAAACATGAGTGTGTAGAACTCCAGGGAAGCAAAGTCTTCAGAAGGGCCTTAGCCATGTCTTTATAGCCTCATCCTCCTAGCACACCATGTGTGAATAATGCATGTTTGCTAAATTGAGAAAAATCAAACTGGTGACCTTGGCCTCCCGGTTTCCTTCTTTTGTTTTGTTTTGTTCCTCGTCTTGGGCCTCAGGTGCAGAGATTATGTTAAACACACTCCTCCTGTTCTCAGCACTTTATCACAATTGATCCATGCAACCTGTCATGATTACATTTGTCTGTTTCTTTACTCATTCCTTCTTTTCCTTTGCAACTAAAACCTTGACCAGGGCAGGCATTTTTACTTCTTATCTGTTGTTAGACACTAAATTTCTGGCCATTCCACATATTGCAGCAATTGTATTTAGTACTCTGCTTAGACCCTCAGAGATCCTAATAATTTTCTTTTTTTAAATATATTTTATTGATTATGCTATTACAGTTGTCCCATTTCCCTCCCTTTATTCCCCTCCACCCTGCACACTGCCTCCCACCCCATCCTATCCCCTCCACCCCCCATCTTTAGTTCAAGTCCATGGATTGTACATATAAGTTCTTTGGCTTCTCCATTTCCTATACTGTTCTTAACCTCCCCGTGACTATTTTCTACCTACCATTTATGCTACTTATTCTCTGTACTTTTTCTCCCTCCTTCCCCCTCCCACTCTCCCACTGATAACCTTCCATGTGATCTCCATTTTTGTGATTCTGTTCCTGTTTTAGTTGCTTACTTAGTTTGTTTTTGTTCGTTTGTTTTTTAGATTTGGTTGTTAATAGTTGTGTGTTTGTTGTCATTTTGCTGTTCATATTTTTTAATCTTCTTTTTCTTAGGTAAGTCCCTTTAACATTTCATATAATAAGGGCTTGGTGATGATGAACTCCATTAACTTGACCTTATCTGGGAAGCACTTTCTCTACCCTTCCATTCTAAATGATAGCTTTGCTGGATAGAGTAATTTTGGATGTAGGTCCTTGCCTTTCATGACTTTGAATACTTCTTTCCAGCCCCTTCTTGCTGGTAAGGTTTCTTTTGATAAATCAGGTGATAGTCTTATGGGAACTCCTTTGTAGGTAACTGTCTCGTTTTCGCTTACTGCTTTTAAAATTCTCTCCTTATCTTTCATCTTGAGTAATGTAATGATGATGTACCTTAGTGTGTTTTTCCTTGGGTCTAACTTCTTTGGTACTCTCTGAGCTTCCTGGACTTCCTGGAAGTCTTTTTCCTTTGCCAGATTGGGGAAGTTCTCCTTCATTATTTTTTCAAAGAAGTTTTCAATATCTTGCTCTTTCTCTTCTCCTTCTGACAACCCTATGATTCAGATGTTGGAGCATTTAAAGTTGTCCTGGAGGTTCCTAAGGCTCTCCTCATATTTTTGAATTCTTGTTTCTTCATTTTGTTCTGGTTGACTATTTATTTTTTCCTTCTGGTCCAAACCATTGCTTTGAGTCCCAGTTTCCTTCCTGTCACTGTTGATTCCCTGTATATTTTCCTTTATTTCATTTTTCATAGCCTTCACTTTTTCCTCTATTTTGCAACCATATTCAACCAATTCTGTGAGCATCCTGATTACCAATGTTTTGAACTGTGCATCTGATAGGTTGGCTATCTCTTCATTGCTTAGCTCTATTTTTTCTGGAGCTTTGATCTGTTCTTTCATTTGGGCCATTTTTTGGTCTCGGTACGCCTGTTATGTAGTAATGTGTGGGGCCTTAGGTAGTTACCAGGGTGGGACAATCCACATTGCTGCGTTGTGGCAGTGTATGTGGGGGAGGTGTCTGAGAGGGAACAATGCTGCTTGTTCAGCTCTCTTCTGGTTTTCAGTTACTCCTGCCACTGCCCACAAGCAAATTGGGCCTTTCTGGTGCTGATTCCTGGGTGGATGGGTTTGTGTTCATTCTGGGACCCTGTGGGTCTCTCCAACGAACTCTCCTGTGAAGCTAGGAGTTTCTCCTGCCCCTGCAACCCCCACAGGTTTTTTCAGTCAGAGGTTTGGAGGCTTTATTTCCCCATGCTGGAACGCTGGGTTGGGAGGTCTGTCTCGCTCCCTAGTTGTTCCTCCCAGTTTATCCACATGTGAATGTGGTACCACCTGCTCCACCAGCTGCCACCTCACCTGGTCCACCAGCTGTCACTGAGCTGTGAGTCCTCTCTGCCTGGCTGCCCGTCTCTGCACCTTTTACCAGTCTGGATTAATGTTTTTTTAACTTCGTTGTCAGACTTCCATACAGTTGGGTTTTCTAGCAGTCTGGTTATTTTTTTGTTTTTAAATTTGTTATTGTCCTTCTTTTGGTTGTGCGAGGAGGTACCTATGCCTCCGTTGTGGCCAGAAGAGATCCTAATAATTTTCCATAAATCTAATGTGTTTATTTTGATAATACAGAGGTTTAATGAAGTTAGATTCACCTGTGAAGTCTCAGCATTTAAAGACATTTTCAGATTGGTTACTCTGATTGTTGAGGTCACAGAGAAGTAAATGCAGAGAGAGGAAACTTGGCTCTAAGGAATGCTGTGAAATTTTTTCTGTCCTGATGCTCCTTAAGAAGTTTCCTTATTTCACAAGGCGTAAAAACTTTTTTTCTTACAGTTTACATGTACAGTTTATTGACTTTTTAATTATATTTTATTGATTATGCTATTACAGTTGTCCTGATTTTGCCCCTTTGTGCCTATCCACCCAGCATCCCCCACTCCCTCAGTCAATTCCCCCACCATTGTTCATGTCTATGTCCATTTAAGTTTGGGGGCTACTCTATTTCCTATACTGTACTTTACATACCCATGGCTATTCTCTAACTACCTATTTGTACTTCTTAATCTCCTCAGTTCTTCACCTATTCCCCCACACACCCCTCCTATCTAGCAACCATCAAAACACTCTCTGTATCCATGACCCTGTCTCTGTCATTCCTGTTGTGCTTAGTTTGTTTTTTAGATTCAATTGTTGATAGATTTGTATTATTTGGCATTTTATTGTTCCCATTTTTATCTTCTTTTTCTTAAATAAGTCGCTTTAACATTTCATTTAATAATGATTTCGCGATGATGAACTCTTAGCCTTTTCTTCTCTGGGAAGCTCCTCATCTGCTCTTGGATTGTCAATGACATCTTTGCTAGGTAGAGCAATCTTGGCTGTATGTCCTGCCTTTCATGACTTTGAATATTTCTTGCCAGTCCCACCTAGCCTGCAAAGTTTCTTTTGAGAAACCAGCTGAGAGTCTTATGGGAATTCCCCTGTGGATAACTAACTTCTTTTCTGTTGCTGCTTTTAAGATTCTCTCTTTATCTTTAACCTTTGGCATTTTAATTATGATGTGTATTGGTACAGGCCTCTTTGCATCCATCTTGTTTGGGACTCTCTATGCTTCCTGGACTTGCATATCTATTTCCTTCACCAAATTAGGGAAGTTGTCTTTCATTATTTTTCCAAATAGATTTCCAATTTCTTGCTCTTTCTCTTCTCCTTCTAGCATCCCTATGATGCGAATGTTGGGCCTCTTGAAGTTGTCCCAGAGACTGCTTATACTATCCTCATTTTTTAAGATTCTTTTTTCTTGTTGTTCTGATTGGTTGTTTTTTGCTTCCTAATGTTCTAAATTATTGATTTGATTCTAGGTTTCATCCACTCTACTGTTGTTTCCCTAAACTGTTTTTTATTTCAATAGTGTATCTTTCATTTCTGACTGGATCTTTCTTGTGCTGTTGAGGTCCTCACTATATTCCTTGAGCATCCTTATACACAGTGTTTTGAATTCTGCATCTGTTAGATTGCTTGTCTCCATTCATTTAGTCCTTTTTCTGGAGTTTTTATTTGTTCTTTCATTTGGGCCATGTCTCTTTGTCTCCTTATTTTGACAGCCTCTCTGTGTTTGTTTCTATGCATTAGGTAGAGCTGCTTTGACTCCATGTCTTGGTAGTGTGGCCTAATGTAGTAAGTGTTCTAATTAGTAGGTATTCTATAGGGCCCAGTAGCACAACCTCCCCTATCACCCAAGGTGGGTACTCGAGGTGTGCCTTCATGTGGGTTGAGTACAATATCCTCTTATAGTTGAGCCTTGGTTTCTGTTGGCAGATCAAAGGGAAGGATTTACTCAGGCCAATCAGCTGTAAGGATTGGCTGTGACCACTTACCACCAATCTTTGTCCTCCATGGAGGATCAGTGGTGCAGGGGCAGAGTGGCAGTGTTCTAACATGGTCTGTAGCTATACACTGGGTGCACTGGCTCTGGGATTTCCAAGGTGGTGCAGGCCAAGGTCAGTCCCCACCTGTTTTTCCTGGGAACACTCTACCTAAGCTATACAGCAATCTGAGATGACTGCTACTTGTGCTGGGCTTGGAGATTCCTAGGTGATGCCAAGCTGTGAATCTAGGCTGGCTGCTCCTAGTGCCAGGCCTAGGGCTCACTGAGGCCAGCTGTTGCTCATTTGATAGGATTTAGGAAGTTGTGAAGCATGAGCCAAGACCAGCCATTCATATGGAAAAGCCACTTGAGTGGGCCCATAAATTGGTTCGGGCATAGTCTCTGGTGATCTCCAAGGCAGGTCAAACAGTGTTAGCCAGATTGATGGAGTCTTAGACATGGCACCACCTTGCCAGGTCTGCGGGAGCAGGGTTTAGCAAAGGGACAATGACCTCTGCTTGCCTTGATGCCAGACACTTCAGATCCTCCCTTTATGCCACTGGTACCTTTTAAGCTGCTACCCCAGTGCTGGAGCTCAGAGGGAGTGAGTCTGAGTAGGTGAGTCCATGTGTGGATTCTTTAAGAGGAACTTCTTGGGGCTCCAATAGTTTCTTCCACCAATTCAATCCCCACTGGTTTTTGAAGCCAGAAGTTGTGGGAACTTATCTTCCTGGCACTGGAACCTTGGGCTGGGGGCCCTGGTGAGGCTGGGACTGCTTGCTCCTGAAATATCCCTCCGGAATTTTTATCTACCATGTGTGCGTGAGGGACCAGCCCATTCCACATCTGCGCCTCTCCTGCCAGTCTGGATGGATGTGACCTCTTTCATTCCGTAGTTGTCAGGCTTCCATTCAACTTGATTTCTTATGGTTCTGAGTGATGGCTGTTGTATATTTTAGCTGTAATTTTGATGTGGTTGTGCCATGTCTGTGAGCCATGTCTGCCTATGTCACCATCTTGACCAGAAGTCAAAAATCTTTTTAAAAATGGCTAATAAAGAAGGATGCTTTCTTCAAGAATTAAAATATAGCATTTTACCTCATGTTTGGACATTGATCTCTAATAATTCACAAATTAATCTTTGAATATAGTTATTCAATTAGCCAAATTTTATATATGTGTATATGTATAGGAGTATTCAAGATAATTTATATATATTTACATACATATATATATATATATATATATCCCTATATTGACAATAGTGAGGTCAAATATGTACAAAACTACCTCTCTGGCAGCAGTACACATTGGTACAACTTTCAGAGAGCCACATGGCAACCGCATTTCAAAAATCATAGCAATATTCACAATGTTTGATTTAATAATTCTCCCCTGAGAAATTATTCAATAGATTATACAGGAATAATTTTTAATTGAGAAAAGTTTGGATATTCATTATGGAATCTTACATTCTATTGGGATAAATGAACAAACATCTAAATAAAAAGGTATATAGATTGTGAAAAATGCCACGATGTGAATAAGAATGGTGATGTGATATAATATGATGTGATAGAGAAGAATGGGGAACGCTTTTCATGGAGTGCTCAAGGAATTCTCTCTGAGGCAATAACATTCAAGCTGGCCTATAAATGAGAATGAACCTATCATCTGTAGAGCTTGGGAAAGACCATCCCAGAAAACATCACCTACAGACATCTTGAGGTAGAAAAGAGCCTTTCAGATCAAGAATTGGCCTGGACAGTGCAACAGGATGCAGTGAACAAAGTGAATGTGGTGAAGAGTTGAGTCAGAAAGGCAGAGGATGTGATATGTGAAAACATAAGGATAAAAACAACATCCTATGAGCTCCACTCTATGATGATTTCACATAGTTTAAAAATTGAAAGGCAACATAGAAAAATTGAAAAAGGAATGATGTGTCAGTATTTTTTTAATTGCTGGTAATATTTTTATAATCTTATTCACACAAAAAATTAGATATCCTTAGTTAAATATGCAAAAATAGGGTATGTTAGGTGTCATCGTTACTTGAAATAAATCCTCTTTCATGCTCTCCCTACAGAGTTGACATAGATTTTCTTTGGAAAGGGTCCCTTTCACTGCGGTACACTCCACACTGCCAACCACAACAATGATTCGCCTTCAATCCATTGATTTGAATTTACCTTGAGAATTTGGTTCACTTTTGCACACGTGTGTAGACACACTTCTATGGTCTTTAACCTGTATGCAAGTTGCTCACATTCTAAGGGAAAAGTTCTAGTAACATGAAATTTTTGCTTTTGTCTTGCTTTGTTTTAAAATACCATTGACAAATAACATTGTATGTGTTTTAGGTGTACAACATAAATGATTTGATATATGTATACATTGCAAAATCATCACCACTATAAGTTTAGTTAACATCCATTACCACATATTGTTAAAGAAAATTTTTACCTGTGATGAGAACATTTAAGATTTACCCTGTTAGCAACTATTGTCACCATGTCATACATTAAATTCCAGGACTTATTCATCTTATAACTGGAAGTTTGTACCTTTTGACCACCTTCACCCATTACATCTACCACTCACCCCCACCTCTGGCAATCACCAACCTGTTCTTTGTATCCACGAGTTGGATTTTGTTTTTTAAAATCCACATATCAGTGAGCTCATACAGTGTTTGTCTTTCTCTGTCTGATTTATTTCACTTAGCATAACGCCCCCAAGTTCCATTAGTATTGTCACAAATGTCAGGATTTCCTTCTCTTTATGGCTGACTAATATTTTATGTCTATAAAATGTTCACATATATAAAAGATGTGAGATGTATATGTATTCAATATATGAATATTATTCAGCCATTTATATATACACATATGCATGTGTGTGTGTGTGTGTGTGTATACAGCTCACATCTTTTTTATCCATTTATCCATCAGTGGATATTTAGGTTGTTCCCATGTGTTAGCCACTATAAATAATGGTGCAGTGAATATCAGGGTGCATATATTTTCAAGATACTTATTTTGTTTCCATTGGATAAATATGAGATATAGAATTGCTAGGTCATACAGTAGTTCTATTTTTAACTTTTTGATAAAACTCTATACTGTTTTCCACAGTGACTGCACCAATTCACATTCCCATGAAAAAGATGAAACTTTGCTTTTAAATGTGGACTGAGATGGTAGGCCCTAAATCAGAGGACCACATTTTCCTCAAATTGCAGAAAATGGAAAATGTTTAAAACTATACATTTTCCAAAAGAACCAAAGACTATTTTAACAATCAATATTTTAATATCAAATAATTAATTAGTGCTCACCAATACCAATGTGCTTACATACATTTTCTATTCTCCTTGGCAGTTTGGTTGCCATTTGACTAAATATGGCTTATAAAATGTGAACAGCAGTGAGGTGTCACCTTCAGCCTGGAGTAATCATCTAGTATTATTTCCCTGTGGCTTCTTTCTCATCTACATGGCTGGGAGTGAAGGAGTGTGAGAATGCAGAGCACATGTGGAAGGAACACAGATCTGTAAGTCATTGTGTGGCATGTGGTGCTGGAGTTACTTGTTACAACAGTTATCATTTATTGCCCTTCTAAGTCACGATATACATGTTCTATGAGGTATATCTGTAGAATCTTCCCACTTACTCTGATTAGAACTTGCATAAAGGATTGAACCCTGTATCCCTTTGGAAGACACCAATCATGTTTCCAAATCTCAATTATATCTCTGGTGAAAAAAGGAACCAAAAATTCTCTCAGAAACAAGCATGGCCTAACACACTTGTGCTGGCAACTTGATGTTGCCTATGAAAAATCCAAAGAGCTCTAACTAAATTCCAAATGGTTTCTTAGTTTGGACTTTTGTTTTCCCCAAATGGTGTTTCCTTTGCCCAAAATGCTTTTCACCCTCTTGTCTGCCTGGCACAGTCCCACAATGCTTCATGGTCCAATTCAAATGTCAACTCTTCTTTGAAGTCTTTCTCCAGCCTGCCCTAGGCAGAATTAATCACTCTTCTTTTCTGTCCTTGCAAAGGTCATCGATGACTGCCTAATTGGCACACCCAAAGTCTTCTTTTCAGCCTATATTCTGTTTGACCCCTTTTACACTTATTAATATTAAAAATTTCCTCTCTATTAAAAAACTCTTAGTTTTTAAGATTTTACTTCTCATGTATTTTCTGCCTACCTTTCCCCCCATTTTCTCAACCCCTTACCTGGATCCATCTATGTTCTATCCTTAGATATTAATGTCTCCAGTTTATAACCGTGGCTTGCTTCTCACTTCACCAACTCATTGAAGATCTTCATTTGCTCCGTTTGTTTCCATAACCAGCAATAAGCCAATGATTTCAAAGGTGGTACCTCCAGCTGAACTCTTGCCTGAGTTCCAGCCCCTTACTTTCAATTATCTACATGACTTTTAGTTACTGCACAAAATGGGTTGATTTATTTCCTTCTCAAGCATGCTCTGCCCCACGTGTCCTTTCTGTCAATTAGTAGCACCCCCGATTGAAGACTACTTAAACTCATAATTTCAGGAGTCCCTCTCTACTTTTCCCTCTTTTTCATCTTTCACATACAGGTTATCAACAATTCCTATTTAAAGATCCCTTTTTTTTTTAATTTATTTTTTTAGAGAGAGGGAGAAAGAGAAGGAGAGAAACAGCAATGTATGGTTGCCTCTCACATGGTCCCCACTGGGGACCTGGCCTGCAACCCAGGTATGTGCCCTGACTGGGAATTGAACCAGGACCCTTTGGTTCTCAGCCTGCGCTCAATCCACTGAGCTACACCAGCCAGGGCTTAAAGATCCTTTATGTAAAGAAAAGAACATTGATGACCTTTGGGTTAGGGACCTAAGTCCAAATATTCACTCAACCACTTACTAGTTATATGACCTGGATAAAATAATTGAATACTTAATCTCTCTGACCTTCTAATTTCTTATCTGTAAAATTGGGATAAAAATTATACATGGAACTTATAGCAGTATCACAAACAGTAAATGAAAAATGTCTACTGTAGGCAAGCAAATACTCACATATTCTTATCTCTTTTTTCCACCTAAAACCCACATTCCTACTCCCTTGGTTCAGGACTTCATCACCTCTCACCTGTATTATTGCAAAAGCCATACAAAGAGTCTTTTGGCCTCTTTCCTCTTCCATACCCCCAACCCCAAGTAGTTTTGTTTTGTTTTGTTTTGTTTTTCCGGAGGGCTACGTGCTGTGCCTTTCTCACACATAAGTCAGTCACATCACTCCCTGCTTAAAACTATTGCTAAACTTCCAGGGGTAAAACTGCTTATTATCTGTCTTCTATCATCTCATCTTTCCCTGACCACATCATGCCTATTCTAGTTCAAGCTCTTTTGATTGCAAGGTATAGATACTCAAACCAGCTTAAGAGAAGGGGAAATTTAGTGCATGGATGCCAAGAGCTCTTGGAAAGACAATGACATTGGACCAAGTCCAGACCTATGCAGACTTCCAAGCCCACTCAACCTCCTTCTGGCCCAAAAATATGGAATGTAGTAAAATTTAACATCATAACATTTGGAGGGTCTCTATACATTTTAAAAACTAAAAGCGAAATCATTAGGTGCCTGAAATAAGGAACTCAGATTCAGAGCAGTTGGTAGGAGATGAAACCCAGGAGGAATTTAGACCAGATGAGCTTCTACAGCCCTGCTGCTTGCAGGATGGATATAGGATCCAGAAGAGCAGGCCAGCACCAGAGAAGCTAGACCCTCTCTACCTGCATGAAGCTCTCTGCTTAAAGTCATAAAGGGCTGAGAAAACAATGACCAAAATTCTGCCCATTGACCTGGATAGATACCAGAGAAGCTTGCACCAAGGTCATGGTTGGTAAAGGGATTATATGGTAGATGATAGAGCCCAGGATTATGCCATGCATGTACATGTGACTTTCCACATGATGCAGGGAGCCCAAGAATGGAAGCTAGAAAGTGAAAGCCACTGGGCCAGGCAGAAGCAAATGCAGAGCCTTCCTGTGTGGTTGCTTCTGAAGACAGATCATATGTGTGTCCACAAAAAGCAGCACCTTCCAGGAAAGCATTCTAAGGGAATAATAAGAATGAAGGGGGAAAACTGAAGAATCCAAAATAAGTGAGTATTACCATTAAAATTTCTGTTGTACATGTAACAGTATTGATTACCTCAAATTTCTCTTTTTGTTCATGATCTGAAAAAGCCATACAAGAATACCAGTGCTCCAAGGGAAGTTCACAGCTATCTTGCAGCAAGTGGTGAGCACTAAATTAATGTTTGCTTGAGGAATGAAAAGGGTCTTACATAAATATGCTTTTTATAAACCAGAAAACAGCCCCATACCAGGCAAATAGCATTGTTATAAACTGAAAAATAATATTATTCTTTGCTCATAATCATAGATTCATCATTAAAGCTTTTAAATGAAAATTTTCAAACATAAACGTTGGAGAAAATAAGGAAGCTTCATCTATTCATCACCCAGTTTCTACAATTATAAATTCATAGTCAATCTTGATTCATAAAAGTTTTTTTAAGTTCAAAGAGATAAAAGAAGAAAAAGATGCCAGAAGGCAAGAATAGAACCCGATGAAAAAGGAGAAATCAAAATTAACAAAACAACCACATTGAAAGTATAGGAACATAAGACAATAATTATTAAATTTTAAAAAATCCCAGTTGATAGACTGTTGAACAGAAAATCATAAACAACTCAATAGATAATTAAACTAGAAAATACCTCTGAAGAACTCACCCAGTATGTAGGACAAGGGACAAAAAGATGGAAAACATAAAAGAGAAATTAAAGAGTCTAGGAGGCTAGAATAAGATGTTTCAGAATAAGCACATGGTGGTAATGAGAAGGCAGTGGATCTTCCAAAATTGTCAACAGAAGTTCTCAAAAGTGAAGGAACACTCTGGACCCTTAGCAAAATCCAAACAAATAAACGTACTCCCAGGCTAATGGTTATGAGATTGCAGAACCCTAAATACAAAGAGAAAATCATAAAATGTGCAAAAGCCACAACTACAAATTGATTTTTTTAAAAATCTCACTGATTGAACCAGCTGGTTGCCACTCTCTCTTTCCATTTTAACAGAATCATTTTTTGTTCCAAGCACTATGTCCAATTAAACAAACAAACAATAGCAACAAAAACACACTTCTGTTTCTTAGCTTCCCTCAGATCTTGGAGCAATCACATGACAAGATTCTCACTGAAGACATATATAGGAGCTAGGATTCTTGAAATTCTTTTTCTTTCTTGATAAGGCATTGACTGTTCATATGATATTCATGGATATAAGCCAAATTTCCACTTGGTTGCTCCTGTGAAAAGAATGAGGGCCAGGAAAGGAAAAAAGGAATATTCACCTTTAAATTTTAGTTGTAATTTCTATATCTTTTATAATGTATACATCTAGAGCAAACACAATACATTTCTAACATTTGCTAATCCTAAGTGAAGTTACATGGATACTTGTTAAAATTTTATCTATATAATTATGATTTTTAAAACTTTATGCGATTAAAACCCAAAGAAAGAAAAGAATCCCATAAGATGACAAGGCCTCCTGAGAACAGAAATGGGAAAAGTTGTGGGACCAGAGGGAGGTCCTCTCTTAGGGCCCCACAGGGTGATGGGGTGGAAGATGATATGCGGGATCCCTGCTTCCCTCTGTGTGGCTTCTCTTTCCTCTCTACCTTCTTCCACCCTCCCATAGGTCATTCACCCTCATGACTTTGCATATCCAAGGTCAACCCCAACATGGCTGTAGCAACCCCCATTCATGTAAGGTCATCCTCAGTACCCCCTGATAATCACAACAGTCTCTGTTTCCCATTTGAAAATCCTGAGCAATGATTGACATTGGTAGGTCATCTTCTCAATTCAAGCCACAATTCATGGAGCCCTGAATGAGCTATTAACCTCTGTTTTGAAATCAAAATATCTACCCCTGATCCACTCAGCTATGACCAGGGCTGGGCTACCATGATGCAGATGTGAGGAGTGTAAACCTTAGGCAGGTGGGGAGATGATGGTCAATTTCTGCACAATTCTCTATGCTCAGGTGATTCTCTTTTCCTGGAGCACACCTTCCAACTCCTCCCTCAGCCCCTTCTCTACCTGGCAACATGTTCTTCCTCAAGAGGGAGATGTAACTTTTCTAGAAAACCACCCCAGCTTCTTAAGGATGTGGTAGCACCTCCTTTCCTCCTAAGAACTTGTACTTATCTCCATATAGTATGTCAATTACATGTGGAATCACAGCTATTTGTTTATTCACGTGTCTCCTTTACTAGACCATGAGCCTCTCTAGGGTAAAGACTATCCCAGCTGCCCTGTACTTCCAGTGCCCAGCACCATCGCTACAATGTGGGAGTGACTCAATAAATGGCTATCACTTGATCTGTGAGCCTAGCCTTCCAAATATTCTCTGTTACCACCTCCTAAGTGCTCTACAGAATCATCATAGTAGGGACAGTTCACAGAGTGGTAGACCCTAAGTCCAGCTTCCTCAATTTACATACAAGGGAAACTGAGACCCTGGCAGCTGAAGGAAGTTGAAAAGGAAACATGGCTGGTCTCCTCCCTCCTCACCAATCAGGTAGAAGTCCATTGACAACTCTTCCCTCAAAGAACAGTTGCAGAGATAAACCACACCAAGTCCCTAGGTTCCAGTGAACAGTAAGAACGTGAACACCCTGGCACGTTTTATCATGCTCAAAGCACCCACAGAAATCTAAATGTTACAAAGACTTACACTGCCCCACAGTATCGCTCCTCTTGTTCATTATTGAGGCACCCTCAATGCACACAGTGTTCCCCCTGAGAAAGCTCCAGTCATCCCAGGCTTTGAAGTGGTATCTGAGGCCTTCTCTGGCCATCAGCGACACAGGACATAGGCAGAGAAAGCACAGACGTGTCTCCGTGACCCTGGCACAGCCGAGTCCAGTGTACGACTCTGATCCGCCCTGCAGCCTGTTCCACTGGGCTGGGTCAGGGCCCTGCTTGCACAGGAAGCTCTGTGTATCACTGCGCCGTGGGCAGGAACTCACAAAGCCCTTCCTACCGCTGATAAACAGTGTTTTCTTTGGATCGGGAGGAAAAATAAGGCACTGAGGATAATAGAGGCGGATGAGGAAAACACACAGGACTACAAAATGAGAGCAAAAGAAGAGTATTGCTTTGAACCACTAACGTGGTAACTAACTCTAGAAACAATGAGCCCTGGAGTGGAAACAGTGACATTGGGAGAGCAGCTTCCTTCCCCCCAGGGGCAGGCAGAGCAGACAGTTCGCAGGGCCAGGGAACTGGCGGGCGCTGTGTTATGGCTGCAGAAGGGCAAACAGTGTAGGTCAGGGAAGTCGGGCCCCTTTTAAAGGACAAGATCTTGGCGCTCAGATGACTTCGGTTGTGTCTACGCATGAGAGAAGGTGTGCCCTCCTGTGAATGACAGCATAAGACCAACTGAAAGGAAGAAAAAGGCGGATGAGTAGGCTTTGGCTTAAAACAGTTAAATCCCTAACAAGAGGGTGATCATATTATTTGTTTTTGTTAAAGTGCTTTGGGTGGTGGGTGAGCCCCCTTCATCAGAGACTTTTGTGAGGAAATATCCTCACTGTTTGAGTAACTCCGCGGGATTTTGTTTCCTTAAGTGAAGGACAAAAATCAAAGGGGAAAGCAAAGTTGTTCAGAACATTAGGAGAAATTTTTAGAGGCTGGAGTGAGGGATGAGGCAGCGAAGAAACAGCTGACAAGGCCCTGCGACTTTGGGGGGAAATAAAAGAAATGCTTAATGGGGAGTTTAATTTACTCTGAGTTATGAGCTGTGATTTTTCTTCTCCATCTCTCTAGGAAACTTTCTGAAGTTTTCACTAAAATATTCATTTCTTCCTAAGGCACTGTGGGGCTGGAATTTGTTTTATGGGATGCTTTTTCATACTCAGGTGGGTGTGGGGTGAGACCCAAGTTTTCTGTGGCCTGCCCCAGCTGGGTTCTACTTTTAAATGAATTGTTTCTATGGAACTTCCCATGCCAGGATCTCAGGCCTTTGACAAAAGTGCCAACTTGGCTTGAATAAAGGAAAAATAATTTCTTCTCTTATCTCCACTCCCAGAGCTCTGCAATTGTAGTTAAAGCTAGATGATTTATTAATAATTTAATGCAGCATAGTAATTATTGAGAAATTTTGCACTTTGTTTTTCACTGTAGCAGATCCATTAGGGAAGAACAGAGCTGAAAAAAAAAAAAAAAAGAACTTGCTAGACAGAGTCTAGGAAGAAAATACCAAAATTGGCTCTTTTATCTCCCAAGGCTTTTTTTAGGCCCACTGAGGACAGTTAGCACAGGTCATCCTAGAGCGGATGTGGATGAAGGCGAAGCAGTTCACAGGCTGAAAAGAGGAAGGACTGACTAATGCAGGGGGAGGACAGAAGCGGCAGCGGTGCAAATGTGGGCTCCTGAAGGCAGGGGTCAGCACTGCTAGACATCTGGGCTGGCGCTAACTTGGATGAGACAGAAGTGTGGGGACCTGTGACAGGAGACAGCTGTTGTAGTCAGGAAAGGCCAGGTTTTTCTGAATTCATAAACATATCCTAAAACTCTGAGGTGTCACACAGTACATAAAGTGAGGGCAGCTGCTATAAGTTCGCAGCTTTGGTCGGCAGTTAACCTCCATGCACAGGTTAACCTCCTAAGTACACAGGTTACATCTGTATTGTATCTGTGCCTTCTAGAATTCATGGTTTCCAAGGTCACTGCAGAAGAGGAATAAGAGGACATATCTGTACTGCCTGGTATGGTATCTAATAACCACATTGGCTATTTAAGTTTAAATTAATTAACACTAAATTAAATTTGAAGTTCAGGTCCTTGACTATCATAGTGGACAGTGTAGGCATGAAAGGTCTTTATCACGATCAACTGAACTATCAACAGAAAGCTCTGTTGGGCAGAGCCGGTATGCAGGATCCCTCTGAGAAGCAGCCTACATCATTTTTGCCACATCCCATTGGTGGAACTGTCCCTTAATTCCAATGTTCCTGCTATGCATGCTGGTATGTATGTGTGCCTGGAGGAGAAAGTGGGATTGGTGGGTCTCTGGTCTTCCCCACAGGGTATCTCCCCTGCCTGGAAACGGAGGGACCCAAGAAGGCCCAACCCCACATTGTTCAACAAGTTGCGGCAGAGGGCCGCAGCAGAGCCGGGGCCATAGGATGAGTCCTTTTCAGTTTCTTGCAGAATACAAAGGCGGGGTGGGAGCAGGGGAGAGAGTGAGAGAAGGCAAGAAAGCCCTGAAAAGTGACTGACAGAGTCTTCTCTAACCTTGGTGAGTAGGAAATTAAGTCAAATTTTATTTAATTTAGAAAAATAAAGAAAGAAATCAAGCATCTTTTAGACTTCAAGTGCTTTTGCGCAGCTTCTATCTGTTATGTGGTCTCACTTGCAAAATGGTGATGTGGGCTGAGGAGGAAAGCGCAGACTTCACCATCCAATAGGTCTGGTTTCTGGAACTAAACCAGGACCCCGTGAGTGGGCTGAGTGAGGCACGGGCAGCCGGACTCAGCAGCCACACATGGAGTCTGCACTGAGACAAGGAAGGGATGCAGAGACCGGGGGTGCAGAACCAGGCCTCCAGTCACAGGGCAGCGAGACTAAGACTGAGAAAGGAACTTAGGATGTCAGAAGCCGGAAAGACGAGGGAAAATTCAGGAAGCACGATGCAAGGCAAGTTAGGGCAAAGAGTTCACGCTGAATTCTGCCACCAACGCAAGGGTCTCAGGGAACTCCTGCCTTGGTGGCCAAACTGCACAGGCAGGGCCAGGCCTCAGGCAGACTCTCAGTCTCTCCGAGTCCAGTCCCCATCTTCACCAAGGGGAACAATATCCCCACTTCCAGCTCTTGCAATGAAAATTAGATTAAACACCGAACAAATTTTCTTTATTTCTTCTTCTTTTATTGTTGATTTATATTCTGCAGTATCTTTTAAGACCAAGTTAAACCCTGACTCATGAAGTGTATGACATTTCCTTCTCTGATGTTTTTTCAAATTATTTTGAATTTCACAAAATTAAGATCTGGTTTTCTAATTCTCTCACAATGGGGTCACTATATAGACATCTATTACTGTTTTACTCACTGCTGTTTTTTGGGGGGTGGTGTGTGTGGTTTCTCTAACTATAGTATAACAGTGTTCTAAGTAGGGAGCTCTCTTAAACTAGGTTTACAATAAGTCCTTAATGAGTTGTTTTTCTAATTTGGATTGATAAGGGGCCTTCCCTGGTGAAGTGTGAGCTCTATTTTGGATTCTGTATAATTTTCATGGGTTTTTATTGATAACCCAGACATTACTGTGGGTCATTATGTTAAAGAAACCCAGTTCAAAAAACACAGTAAGTTATTCTTCCTAAAGAGTGAATCTCAACAAAACCATGGTTTGTCTCCAGGATGCTCTGGAGAATGCTGCCTGCAAGCATCAAAATGAGCACTTAACAAGATGTCCAGAGAGGGACATGTAAGCACATGACCCCACTGTAAAAATGGACACTGCAGGCCAGAAAGCAGAGGCTGTGAGACAACAGGGTATAGCTGCCAGGGGAGAGCCTGGCTCAGCCACAGATTTCAAAACACTACGCTGAAGGACCAAGGCCCATTAGCGTATGGGGAAGGTTGTCTTGGCGATAAATAGAAGGAAATTTTTTTACTACACTTTGTTGTAAACATATGGAGCAGATTACATTAAGGATGTCAGGGGAAAGTATAAATAGATTCAAAGGGAATTCAGGTAAATTCATGCACAACAGACCTTACTAACAGAGTCTTAAAGGCAAGTTGGGAATATTCTGTAGGTATTGCCAGTCCTTTGAGATCAATGTCATATAGGAAAACTATAATAGTCACCCATCACACATCTTTTTTTTTTTAGATTATTTATTTTTAGAAAGGGGAAAGGAGGGAGAAAGAAAGGGAGAGATACATCATTGTCTGACTGCCTCTCACACACCCCATACCGGGGACCTAGCCTGCAACCCAGGCATGTACCCTGACTGGGAATCGAACCAGCAACCCTTTGGTTTGCAGGCTGGCACTCAATCCACTGAGCCACACCAGCCAGGGCCCATCACACATCTTTCAGCTCCCATTGTCAGGGACAAATGCTGATATGGGGATTCACTAGTCTGACTGTCTATGATATTTACTGGATTCTTATCTTTTTATAGCTTGGTGTCAAGAGACTTGAGGTTTGTATTTACTGAAGTTATTAAGTAAATTTAGAGGCAATGGAAGATTTGGTTGAAAAAATGGTTTATTAGTGTTAAAAAATGTGTAAATACAAGCAACCTCCCACACTCCAAATAACCCAGTTAAAGCAATCTTGACATTTATTGAACCCCCAAAGCAGTACTTATGGCCTTCGTGTGTGCCAATTACATGTGTATTACTACCAACCATCAGTTGCATATCTTGCCCCAGAGATAGGAATAGGCTGTGCTTCAAACCACATTCAAGTAGAAAATGCAAGGGAGAAAGTACATAGATGGGCCTGCTGTCCTAAACATTGAGAGAAGAATTAACTTCACTAGAGACAGGAAGCTTCGGATGGTCCAGAGTAGACTAACGGCCTCAGTTTGTGGCTTAGAACAGGAGGTCCAAGAAGAAAAAAGGACCAGCAGGGGACACACAGGAAAGGGTGTGAGGCAGGGGCTCCTGGCCCGTCCCCTGCCTCCCATCCAGGCCTCCCTCATCGATTTTCACGCTATGCCGATTAGCTTGTTTGCGTCTGCAATGAAGGGCTGACTATATTAGTGTCTGGAATTGAGGCTGAAATGACTTCAGGATTTTGTTGAAAATGCCAACTTAAATAAAAACTTCAGGCATTCTGGCATTTGGAACAATGCATCCAAGGAGATGTCAGAAAGTAGATGATTGATCAAGATAATGGATAATAGTACTTGCCTTAAGAAAACAAAGGATTATTCCTGCTCTTCTCCCCAACAAACAAAGACTTTCCCCCATAAAATGAACTCTGGGACACTCCTAGCACACGTCTGCTCTGAATTGTTAAGTTCTTCTATCTTCATTCTTCGTTTTTCATTTTCCCTATTTTTGCTTAGGGAGGATATGGAGGAATGTTGTGCCAGATGAGCATATCATTGGTCTTATATTTTTATTTGTATGTGATAAGCACCATGTCAACCACTGTCACTGGGAAACCCATTTCCAGTACAATGACATTTCAATCTTATTTGACCTTGACCCACAGTAAGAATTACATTTTACGTCACAACTCAGGTCGCACAAATATACTCATACACACTATTGAAATACAAATTTCATGAAATAATACCTAGCCTCACTACGTCAGAGCCACTCAGATATTTTCTATTCTAGTTGTTCGTTTCCATAAATGCTGGTCACCACACTCTCAATGTTTTTATTACCCACAAATGGTTCACGACTTGTAGTTTGGAAACCCTAAGTATGATAAAAACATACACATTCAGCTCACTCCTCACAGACATCCTATTTTTTGTGGGCTATTCAGAGCCTCCAGGCTTACCCAGACCTGAGAAGCCAGTCCAATCTGATAGGTGATGGTATAACCATTTTTCCCCACTGCAACTTCCAACTGAGGCTTCCAACTAGATTCCCTCTTCTTATAGAAACCCTAGAAGAGGGCATTTTCATAACCACATGTGTTTCTGGTTGGATGATGAAACACACCAAGGAACCCTCCTGTCACCTTGACCTCCAGAACTGAGGTTGGGAGCAGAGAGCTCAGTGTGTGACTCAGCAGACGCTGATGTATACAATGCTTCTTGTATGTGCTCTGACCAGGGATCAAACCTGCAACCTTGGTGCATTGAGACAACTCTCCAACCTGGATAAGCTACCCAGCCAGGGCTACTTTTCAGAAAGATATTTTAGCAAGGGCTGAAACAAAGGAAATTTGACCTAACTAAGCAGAAACCTGGATTTAAGGTGGTTCATTCATTGAAAGAAGAGGACCAAGGGAACAGGCATTTACTGAGAGACTACTAAGTGATAGTTCTGTATCGAATAGCCACAACTGCCTAATGAGTTGTGTATAATTTTCCTCCCTTACAGAAAAGCTCTAGTTCTCATCTTCAGTAAGTGGCACAGTTAGAAATATTTAAAACACAGTAATCCCTGGGCTCAATGCCCATGCTTCAAAAAATTAACTACGTCACATAAGCTCTCCAAGAATAGTCTATTCAGGCTTTGCTATTTTTATTTTTACTCTCCATGTGTTGATGAATTTTACTCCATAAATTAAAATCTCTGCTCCTTTCACAGTGGTGATGTAAAATAAGTCCAAATTCTGATCCCAAATCAAAATGTCATTGAAGACTTCACCCTCTGTGAGGGTGTCTCCCTCAGATTATAAGTATGTCTCCATGTAGTGAGGCTCCTCCTGGTGCTGTCCTCGTTGGGGTGTCTCTTAGGTCTGTGGTGTGACTCAGCTTTCATTGTCCTTGGAGCCTGCCCTTCCTGTGCAGGTTTACTCCTCAGAGCTTCCCTGTGGGCCTCCACCTGGGCCAGGTAGACCAGGTGACCAGTTACCTCCTGCAGTTCCCACATCTGAAATTGGCCTCTCTTTCCTACTAGTGGATCCCCCAGAAAGAAGATTTCTAATGACTAAAAGTAAATAAGGTAAGGTACATATTTCTAATGCAAATAACAAGGATCACGATCAATCTGGACCAAATAACATCTATTTGGCCACTATTTAATTGTCAAGCTCACTGCACTCTGCCGAAAGCTGGCCTTCACCTCTACGTAAGGATAGGCTAGATTCTGCTGGGCTGGGTGCAAGCACAGCTCCTCCCTGGAAAAGCTTCAGGAGCGTCTCCCCACATGAATGTTCAACTCTCTCTAGAAAGACATTTTATTTATTAACCTATTGGTGTGCTGGATCTGTGAAATTCCACTTAATTGAAAAACTGGGCAAACTTCTTTGCCAGGCAGAGAAGCACTGAGCCCTTGAGCATGACACAGCTGAGCACTCAAGCCATGTTCAAATACAATGCTCCCTGTTACTCTCTCCTTGCAGAAATCTGAAGACTAGGTGAACTTGTAAAACACAGGCACCAGCCAGTTTCCTACAGAGCTTTCTAAATCCTGCCTTTCCCATCAAGACTGCTGAAAAAGGAGGGGGCTCTTGGGATGGCACAGAAGGTGGTTTGGGCTGGGGCTCCTAGAGAGCCAGGAGAAATTTCCGAGCATAAACCGGCCTCACGGGTCCAGTCCAGGGGAGGAGACAGGGACAGTCTGGGACTCTGTCCTCTAATTATTCCAGTTGACTGAAGCTTTCACATCTTTTCATTTTCATTCTGAAACAATTATTAGTTTTGAATGCTGAGGTTTTACATTGAAAATATAATGAAAACCTTCATGAGTTGGGAATGAGAAGCAGAAAATTGCATTGCTGGGGTTTCTCTCTGGGGACTGGGCAAGGAAAACACCCAGGGGACAGGAAGTGGATCGGGCACCTTCTGAGGCCTGTGGGTCACCATGCAACACACTTCTTTAGATTCTAATTTTACATGCTCTTTTCTGAGAAATGCCACTCATGGTTTCATCTCATAATCACAGAGAAGGGGAGACACACAGTGGGGAAGAGTGGTGTCTGGTACTACGAAGTAATTACTCAGAATGAAAAGTTCGCCCTTGGATAAGTAGCACTGGGCAAAAAGAGAGGTCAAGAAGAGGCCATGCAGAGGAAAACCTCAATTTTTCTAGAAGCCACCAAAAGAAAACCAGACCAGTGTTTAGTCCTGGCATTGTGGGTGCCCAAACAACCAGGTAAAATATTTTAAATTCAGCTGATACAACTATTTTGAATTTATGATGTTGAACAACTGACTTGTCTTGTATTTTGTTCTCCCCAGAAACCTCACAATAAATGAAAGTCTATCTCTATGCCATGCAGATTTCTTTGATGATATATTTTTGGGGACGTTCATGGGGAAAAGTAAATCATGCCCCATTGCTTTAAAAATGCTGATTTCAAATATTCCCCCTTTTTTGGCATGACTCCTAGATACAACTTCACATAGTTCCAATTCTTAAAGAAACTTCTGAATTCACAGTACAGCCCAGTGAAATCTGTGGTCTTCATTTGTGGGTTTTTGGGGTCAAAAGGATACCAGCTCTGCTGAGAACTCCTGGATCAGGGCTCCACTTTGGGGAAGGCGGATGGATACCAAGGCCTCCACAGCTGCTCTGGCAGTTAAAATGCAGCAAATGTCCCTGTTCCCTGGCTTTCTAAGTCTCTTTATACATTTACTTGACTTGCCTTAGTGCCATCCATGAAAGAGGACAGTTTCTTCTGCATGACAGGGAGAGAGGAAGGAATCATTCTTTTCATGGGGATGAAGTTGTAACTATTCTCACAGGAGTGAAGTCTGTGATTTTGAAGACAACAAAACTGCAGGTTTTGCTCATTGCTAAGCTCTTAAGGCCACTTTTCCAAGTCATAGAAGTGATCAGTAACAGAACTTTGGTGTCATTAATGTATTAGAAAAAGAATAGAAAATGATGTTATTTGCAAATATGGTTTTCACCTACTCTCCCCAAGTTCACTTGATAAACGTCACTCTTCCTGGTTTACTTGACCCAGATACCTTCAGAGGACATTATCCAGTGAGCAGATGATCATGGATCCTTGTGTCAAAGAATATTCTTTATCCGAGTGGCTGAATCAGGTCAATGCAGTGATAAAGTACCTTCTCTGGAGCGGGAAGGGAATGTTGCTGTCTAACTCACCAGACTCCTGCCTCCAAACTTATTCCAGGCAATTCTGTGCTGACCTAGGGAATTCGAGCAAGCCCCTGGGAAGAACCAAGCCTGTGGGAGGTAGGTACCTCTAACCTGAAGGACAGCTCTCTCCCCCTGAAAGACACAGCACAACCCTGTGCCCCCTTTCTTCCGTTCTCCCACAAGAACAAGAGATGAGTTGAATAAATTATACCCCTACACCAGTGACTTTCAACCTTTTCCTTCTCATGGCACACATAAACTAATTATTTAAATTCTGCAGCACACCAAAAAAGTATATTTTTTGCTGTTCTAACCAAAAAAATTAAGTATAATTTTGATTCATTCATACCAGATGGCTATTGTTGTGTTGGCTGTTGCCATTTTTTTAGTTGACAACCTAAGAGGAAAGATGTCACCACTGCCACTGACTACATAGTCAGGTATTGCATGTTTTAAAAGTTCTTGAGGTACTCCAGTTAAAAATCACTGCTCTACACAATGGAGTAATACACAGCTATGAAAAAAACAATGAGGATACAATCTAAAGAGAGAGTGGAACGACCTAAGAGACTTAAGTGAAAAAGGAAAGGTGCAGGGGGTGAGGGTAGAGATGAAATTGGTAAAGGTGGTCAGAAGGTAGAAACTTCCAGTTATAAAAGAAATAAGTCCTGGGCATGTAATGTATAGCCTGGTGATTATAGTTAACAATACTCTATTGCATTATTGAAAGTTGTTAAGAGAGTCAATCTTAAAAGTTCTCATCACCAGCCCTGACTGGTGTAGCTCAGTGGATTGAGCGAGGGCTGGGAACCAAACGGTCCTGGTTCAATTCCCAGTCAGGGCACATGCCTCGGTTGCAGGCCAGGTTCCCGCGAGGGCCATGTGAGGAGCAACCATATATTGCTGTTTCTCTCCCTCTCTGTCTTCCTCCCTTCCCCTCTCTCTAAAAATAAATAAAAATAAAATCTTTAAAAAATATATGGTAAAAAAAAAAGTTCTCGTCACCAGAAAAAATGGAACTATGTGTGGTAATGTACATTAACTAGACTTATTATGGTAATCATTTCACAATCTGTACCTATATCAAATAATTATGGTGTATACCTCAAGTAAATATAGTAGTATGTGTCAACTATATCTCCATCAAAAATAAAATGTAAGTTTAAAAAAGGAAAGGTACAGATGATATAATAAGAATTGGGGAAAGGCAAGAATATACGTATGTTAAGAAACACTGAAATAATATTCAAGAAGCAAGTAGAAGTGGCTACTTACAGAAAGGAAGTAATGGAATGACAGGGAACAGGGTGCAAGGGAAGAGGAATGGGAGTCACACTTCTCAGTCTACATGCTTTTATACTTGACTTTTGACTCATGTGACTGTCCCTTCCAAAAACGTGATTTTAAGAAGGACTGAGTTAAATACACACACACACAGAGTGATTAAATATTGAAATGTAAGCTGGGTGGGTCTTACTTGATGATTGGAGTCAAGATTCTTGCCCTCCAGAAAGTGCAAAACCAAGTGATTAGTGGCCCCTCAGAGCTTTAACAAAGATTGTTTTTCTTTTTAGGGTTGGTATTCTCTAAGTCAAGAGTAAAAAAGAAAGAATGGGGGAACAGGGAGAAGGGTTTTCAGGAACAAGTATAAAGGACACATGGACAAAACAAGGAGGGGTGGAATCAGGGGTGGGAGGTGGGGATGGCTGGGGTGGGGGGGATTGGTGGGGGAAAATGGAGACAACTGTACTTGAACAACAATAAAAAATAAATAAATAAAAGAATGGAATAGAATTAATAGGATTCACAAGAAGCTTAAGAGTTGAAGAAATCTAGAAATAAATTTTCTTATCTATTTTTCATTCAGATTGGACACGCAGGATCAGAAAGCTTCAGTCACAAGCTCACGGTCACACAGCTGAGGCAGAGGCAGCTGTACAATCAGCCCCCCAACCCACGTCACTACTCTGTGCTCAGTCCTGGGTCCCCCGGCAAAATGGAAGACAGACTCTAACACTGTTCTCAAGTGCTCTTAGCTCTCGACTAGAGACCCAATGAGGAGCGATGAGGAAAGCAACTGAAATAGTTTCAGCCTGGAGAACAAAAGAAGGAGGAATTTAATAAAAGTGAATCTTATATCATGTCTGATAAGTTGGAAAGGAAGAAGCTTTTCTCAATCTTTAGTGAAAAGTAAACTAGAATTTATGCCACAACATAAGGTATGAGATAAGAGATAATTTCTAATCTGGCTATAGATGAAGACATCATTAAAGACAACTGGAGGACTTTAAAGACAGATTTTCCTTTCTCTTCAATAGTTCCTCCTAAATTATGTATCATTTAACACATTTTTACAGTTTAAGAACCTCACCAAAGGCACCACTACCTCCTTTGTTCACCATTCACCAAATACTGACTGTGGCTATGTCCCCACTTTCAGCCCTTTGGTGGAAAAAGGTAATGTGCTGTACCCAGAAAAGTTCAATGCCAAGTCTCTGCTGTGGGGCATGGCTGAAGTGCATAGTGTGGACTACATGGTGGTGAAGAATGTGCACTCAGAAATCACACTGCCTGTTTACAGTGTCAGTTCTGCCCCTTGTTATAAGCTGTGAACCTGATGAGTAACTTAAGTGCTCTGTAAAGTTTGGGTACCAATCAAACCTGTTACTCTTAGCACAGTGGCAAGTACATTTTAAGCTTTCAAGAAATGTTGTATTTTGTGGCAGAGCCTACTCTATTCTTCTTCCTCACAGACACACAGCTAGAAGTCCCAGAGCAACTTCTGTGGTTTCATTGACTAAGCAGAGTTTCATTGACTAAGATCGGACCAGTGGGAAGTGGGTGGAAGTGACTGTGATGGTAGGCATGGCCCAGTGAGACTTCCTACAATTTTTCCTTCATGCTCTTTCCCCTTCTGGCTGGATGTAAGTGAGCATGGAGAACTTGAAAGTCAAAACTTGAAAATTTCATTGCCATAAGAGGAAAAGAGCTGGGGTTTGAACTCCTGGTTGGAGAAGAGCTCGTCACTGACCAGGAAAATCTGTTTGAGACTTTTACATGACAGATAAGTAAACCGTTCTGTGAGGCACTGGTATTTTAGCTTTGTAGGTTACAGCAGCTAGCATCATCATAACTTATCTAAAGAACCATTAAGGACAGTGAATTTGGGGATAGCTTCTGTGGTCTGGCATAAATTGATGTTTCTTTTTAATGCTCTAGAGTGGACACTGTAACCACTGGCCATTTTCCACATGACATCAGCCTTGGTGAAATAACATGAGGTACCCCATGCAGTAGAGAAAAAATTCCCATGCTATAAGCAAATATTTGCCAAATGAATGCATAACCTTCATGCCAATTTTTATAGCTTATAAAAGGCTATGATTCATTATTTTATGAATAATCTACCTGGTTTGTGTCATATTAACTTGTATTAAATACTAAATTAGATAGTATTTCATTCCCTGTGGACTATTTCTAATATACTCTTTTGGTACAGGATATTATTTAACATGAAACAATGTATGTCAGCATTGACAAAAAAGTTGGTATATTAAGCTGAAAATTCCCCTTTCACTAGCCACCAAATTCTTAATTATTTCAAGTGTCCTCTACTTCTCAAGCAATGGCTGAAGATGAGAGAATAACTTCCTTTTGATTTTTTTGCCACATGCCTTCTTCATGATCACATGGTGGTCCCATGGGAAACCCATGGTGGGTCACTCTCTTCAATGCCCTTCTGGGTGCTCAAGCAACTTATACATCATGAGCCTTTTCCAGCTTCAAGCCAGGTTCTGACTTAATGTTCCACATGTGAATCATATGCTGAGAGTCATGCTGGTTTGGGAATCTTTGTCCTAATCTTTTGAAGTCCATCTCTTTCATTAATGTGTCATGCTCTATTTCCTGTCAGTGAAAGAGTCTCTTCTAACTTCCTGTGCAACACATTCTTCTAAGACCAATTCAAAGACATTCCTCAGTACTCTCTCTTGATGAATAGAAGGGTGACCAGATGAATGCTGGTTTTCAGAAGCCTCTACACCTACTCATCA
>PVJI01005196.1:0-99256 GCA_004026765.1 Micronycteris hirsuta | reverse complement strand
CTTGTTCCTTCTTTTTAAAGCTTTATACAAGGGTTCCAATCCTATCATTAGAATCCGGTGTGCGTCCTGGGCTCTGAGAAGGGCCTCCTTCCTCCCCGTCGCCCTACTGACAGAGCAAGTCCAGCTGCAGCAAAGCTCGGTCTCCCCAGGGTGCTGGCAAGTTTCTAAACCTACTGGCAGCCAAGTGGCAGAGGAGTCTGGCAGGGCACTCTGATCCCAGCACACCTGACTCGTGTCCAGAAAAGAGACAAGCGTGAAATTCTGCCTGGAGAGAAATGGGCCGACCGCAGCTACCCCCTCCCTGCCCCCCCCCCGCCCCGTCCATACTTTTGAAGCCCTGGAGATTTCCAGAAGATTCCCAGAGCCACACTTTGAGACAATCCACAGTCCGTTTAAAAATCCCCCTTTCTCTACTCTTTCTTCTTCTTTTCAGCGTTTTCCAACAAACGGCCGTGAACAAACCCGTGCCCGTCCTTGGTGCACGCACATTCTGCGTGGGTGAACACGAATGGCACGGACTTGGCACCGCCCACGGCTGGTTCCATCCAGATCATTCCTATCTTCGGCCCGGGAGACCTGTTCCTATTTTGAAGTTCCAACCCACAGGTTTCATGTTCATACTGACTGCCTTGTTTAGGAACAGTGGCCGCAAAAAACTAAATAAACAAAATCATAGCCCCTCAGTTAATGGTTCATTTCAAATTGAGATTGCCGGGCCAGAGATATTACAAGTAAAGGCAGTTCCATGGGGGGAAAATGGAGGCATCTGAAACATTTGTGACAAAAACCACTGGGTAGAGGGCTGGAGAGATGCCTGAAGTAAATGGTTTCTAGCTCATTATTAGCCAGAGCCAAGGACGCTAGGACGCTCATTCATCCGCATTTTACACTCGGCGTTTGGGAAAGAGATGTACTGTGACAGAGGTTTACCCCAACACAACTGGGGAAGAAAGCGATTGTAGCTATTGTTGTAACTGCTAATTAACTGTGTCAACAAGATTGTAGAGAAAATGTTTTTAAAGCCTCTTAAGAGGGCAAACACATTTTAAGCACCTCTAAGTACTTTCGGAATACCCAAGGATTTAAATTGACAATGATAAACAGTCACTAATTATAGCCATTCTTAACTGGTTCTCACCAAGGATCTTTATTAGATAACACTTGTTAACCTGGTTTCAACCACAGTGTGTATTTAAGGAAGATTAAGTTCAATTTAATTCAAATCTGCTTTTACCGTGTTTCCTATAAAGTGTGTCAGAGATGATTATTCTCAGACACGCTGTCGTTCCGATCGGCCCTTCCCCACTTAGCCAAAGACCGTAGGACTGGACTCTGCTCTAAAACCTGTAACTGCAGAAACATAACCTTACCGTGCCTTGTATTAGAATCGCTAAGACGTCCCACGATGGGGATCGAAGTTTCGCGTCATCTTCGCACGCCGGCACCCAGCTCAATGGTCATCACAAAGAAGACCCTAACACGTGTCCACTGGACAACGGAGTCGCACAAACAACACGGCCTCCGTGATGGATGGTTCCAGAAGATGAAAGGAGAGGAATTAGTGTCACCAGCTTCTGAAACGGAACTCGCTCTCTTTCACCGCACGTTTGAGACGAGCAAACACTGAGTTAAGCTTTTTGAGTGTTTCATCTTACTGGAGCCTCGGGACAGGCTCTGAGGAAGGTCTCTCGATGGACCCGTTTTACAAATGCAGGCAAAGACCACAGGACTGCGAAGGGTGGGAGGAAAGAGAAAGCCCCGGTCCCTCGGGCTCCAGGCCAGCCCCCTCCATCCCAGGGGCCATGCCTCCCGTTCAAGTCCAGCCTGGGTCCACACCGAGGGGTCCTGGCTCTTAGCGCTTCAGACAACTTAAGAGAGAAAAAGACTCCAGAAGTAGCATGGTTATCAAGTAGGAGGAAGAGGACGGGGCTGGACAGGGAATGAAAGCAAAGTGGAGGAAAGAGGAGTGCTTTGCACAGATACACAAAGTATCACTTCATTTTCTCACCTTTGTGTCCTAAAGCAGATCGAACCGCCTTGAACAAGCCCCAGGCATCCCACTCACCATCAAAAAAATAAATAAATAAAATAAAGACTTTCTTGCCATTGTGATCTTTGAGCAAACTAGCTGAATAGGAAATAAATACATCAAGGTATCCAATGTGTTGTTATTTTGTTACATAAACTATTGCTTACCCTTAGAGTCAAGTAGGTTTTGAAAGGAGAACAGGAAAATGAAGTCAGATTATGTGAGCAATGTTCTAATACAAGTAATGTGGGGAAAAATCACAGTTCAAGAAAGTGGGCCTCAAATTTCAGATGGCATAAAAGCTCCACAGCGGATTCTTAAAAACAGATCCCAGAGTCACACAGAGTCACACCCCAGAGAGCAGCCTGGTGCGAGGCCCGCACCTCGCAGTTTCACTGCCAGTGCCCGAGCGCCTTATTCACTCACTGCTGTTTACTGAGCAGCTACTGTGTCAGATGGGGGTTCCAGAAGGCGGGGATACAGAGGTAAGCAAAGTACTCGAAACCCTGCAGTCAGAGCGGGGAGACAGGCCATAGCCAGAGGCATCCACAGACACCTCGCCAACCAGTGAGAAGGGCTCTCTGAGGAATAAAGTAGAGAGAGGAGAATGAGGGGTATCACCTCTGTTACCGGGTGTCGTGGGAAGCTTTTCTAACATCGAAACAAAGCAGGTTTCTACACAGAATTCTCGGGAAAACGTATGCCAGACGGAAGGGACACCAAATGCAAAGACACTCAGAATGCTGGTGCTGAGTACGGCAATGGTCTGATTTCAACGACACAGCCACGTCGCCCCGCGCATCACTGTGTCTCCCATCTACCCTGTGCCTACATGGAGCATCTGGCCACAGCCCTAGCAAAGGGTGGGGCTGAAGGATGGCCCAGGTGTCCGACGGAATTTCCCCAAGCACAATGTTTTAGGGGTGTCCACTGTGGGGCACAGGTCCCTCCGGATAAGTGGTGAGCATGCAGAGGGGTAAATAAGCCATGATTTAACTGCAAGATAGTTCATTAGTGCAGCTGCCTAAAGGATATTTATGAAGAGTTTAATGATTTGGGTAAGTGTAGCGGCATCAGAAGTAAAACAGTACATAGAACTACATAGATAGAAAGGACTTAACTACATGTGTCTATTGTAATAAGCAGATATTTGTTTGATCATCAGGGAGGAAAATGAAAAGTATTGTGAAGATGTGCAGTGCTCTTGCTTGGAATTCTGACTATGACCCCATCTGCAGGTAAGAGCGACGGCCCACTCCTATGAGGGCCCCCAGGTCACACTCCATTCCCACACATGTCCCCTCAGGGAGGCCCTGAGCCGGAATCAGCCAGTCGTCCGGGGAGCCTGGGTCTGGAGGCTGCTCCCTGGCTGCTGAGGGAGGGACTCAGCGAGGGAGCCTCCATCCGCCACGCGGGCAGCCAGCAGGGTCACCTTCTACGGGCAGTATGAGCGCTCCCCTGGCCAACCTTCCAGCCCGTCACCGCTATAAATTCTCCTGGCTCTTATTAATAAACCATAACGGTAATTCCTAGAATGATGGCCTATTATCCAAAGTCGCAGAACGACAGCGCAATCAAAATCAGAATGAATTACAGGCCCGGAGACGGGGTGGAGAGGTGGGCAGGTCTAACTGGCTTCCAGAGGAGCAGCAGTAGGCCCGTGGAGCAAATCAAAGCAGTAATATTCAAGGCAGCCGTTTAAATTGCTAGAAGAAGAATAACGGTAAGTTTATAAAGCAAATACTTCCCAGAAACGGATGATGCACCCAAGCTGTCAGGTGGGCGTGGGACGGGCCACAGACTGAAGCCCAGCCAGCCACACTGGTCTTGTTCTCTGTATTGTGTTTACTTCCCTCTCCTAAAGTATTTCCATTTTAATGCTGCTTTGTGTCTGAGTTCTGGGTTGGCAGCTCCGCACGATTTCTTCTTTCACCGGTAAAAGCCATTCAACACATTCGACCAAGACATGACTGAGCCATTTGAAGGTAAAAGAGAAGTCTTTGAAGTCCGAAATAAAAACGCCTTGGAGTCATCTCGAACAGAGAACCCGAGTGACTCTGTGACTTTGTCTCCCACCATTAAGAGGCTTGATGACTTCGGAAGTCCTTGACAAGGACATAGCAGAGAGGACACTGAACCCACCCAGTGAACTTCTGCCCCTGGAGAGACCGATGCCACCTGCTGGAGGACATATCTGTGACTCCCCCGAGCAAGCTCAGAGATCCATCTAATTAATTCCTCATTGGGGGCAATTTCTATCACACCATCGGTTATATTCTTACAGTGGGGAGAGCTTCCATCACAGTGGCCCCCAAATTCCTGCAATCCATCTTTTATTAGGCTCTAAGGCAGTGGGTCTTAACCCTAAAACTATGGGGGGTTTTACTAAAAAACATCCATGGCTGGGATCCACCTCCAGGATTTAATTGTTCTCTAGACCCTTGCTACTTAGAATGTCGCCCTCAAGCCGGCAGCGAAGGCATCACTGCACAGCTTGTCAGACCCCACTCGGGACCTAATTCATCAGAATCTATGGCAACAAGATCCCCAGACAATTCTAACGCACAGTAGAGTTTAAGAAGCGCTGGTCTAGGGTAGAGCCAGGAACTTTTTTTTTTAATTTCCCCAAGTTATTCTAATGTTCAGCCAAGACTAAGAACTCCCCACTTCAATTCTATCATTGGTCTTTTCTTTTTCTTGCTGACCACAGCCAAGCCCAGGGCCCGAGGCATCAGCCCAGCCGATCCAAGCTTCATCCCTCACAAGAGGGACTGTTGTTGACTGTGGAAAATTCCCTCCGTCCCACCCCTGCTTCCCTGAGGTTTATCCCAGACAACCGCATCTAGTGGTCTCCCCACGCTCAACCCTAGGAATTCTGTATCGCTCTCCTTGTCCCGTTGCTGTCGTCCTACCTGGTTCCCACCTTGCTTGTGGGAGCTGGCCCTCCCCATCAGCTGCCCTCTCCCCACCCCCTCTGTTTCTCGGCAGCTTCCAGGACACGTGCCCCCACGATAAGAAGTACTGAATGGGACAAGGGAGGGCTTTTCTATCGCTCGTCTTCGAGCACCACCTCCTCGCCCGCACGCGGCTTTTCACATGGCACATGCATGAGTCACGTTAATGGCATGAGGGCAGAGAGGAGGAGGAGCACGCAGCAAGGGGAGAGCTCCGTGAGAGGCGTTCTCTGACACCCGACGTTCAGAGCGACAGCACAGTTTTAAGCAACGACACGAAGTGCGCGTGACACGAGCAGGAGACAGAAACTTGGGCCCAGCACTGCCTCTGATATTAGGAGACTCCATAAGTGACTCGAATTATTAAGGGCCACAAAGGCCCAACACGGAATATTGCCCAGTTTCAAACGTCAGCCCCATGAGAGAAAACAGCCAGGTTCCCTAAACGGTCACTGTAATGCAGAGCCGAGGAGCCTGCGCACAGGTCCAGATGCGTCTTCACTTCCCCGCCCGCCCTCAAAAACATGTGACGTTAGAATAAAAACTAGAAAGGTGTATACACCTGAAACACTTACGCTGCTTCAAGGTGCACCGGGCTGGCTCTGAAGGTCACCTGGCAGTGTACCCTCCCTGGTGGCCAGTCACACACGTGCTCAGGCGCTGGGAGACAGTGCAAAACGCTTCGCTGTTTTGTGTTTTGCACTCGGAACCTGCAGAGTCACAGGCAGCCGCTCCCAGGCATCTGCGGGCCTCAGCGCCTGTCTCCTCCGCACCTCCCCCCCCCCACCCCGTTCCTCTCCCTCCTCCCTCGCCAGGCCCCCGCATCTTCTTACCGTTGCAAAGGGGCCACCGCTGAGAAGGCCGCCGTTCCTGCTTTCACCCGGGGAGGGTACCTCGCAGCCCTTAGCGCCTTCCGTCTCTCCTCTGACCTTCAACAAGAAGCACCTATAAAACAAAATGACATTTTTCCTCAGAACTGGCATCTCAAGACATAACTTGAATGCATTGTTATGGCAAAAAGACCCTCTTTGCACATTCGCACATAAAAAGACCTCCCTCTGTCTTTGACCACGCTTCCTGTCCCTTCTTGCATGCCTGTATTCTTTGTCTTTCCCTGTGCATCAATCAGTATAAACCGGACTTTGCTATAGTAACACACAACCCCACCTCAGTGGCTTTAACACAACACAGTTTTCTCTCTCACTGATTCCACAGTCTGTGGTGTGCCAGCCGGGGCTCTGCCCCTCACCGCTGCTGTGGGGGCCCCAGCAGGCCGCCGTGCCAAGAAGGGAAAGATTTCTGCGTGTCCTTCAAATAAGCCACGTCGCTCGTGCTTGTCATTCCTTGCTCAGAACTATTCAAAGGCTCTATCCAACCACAAAGCAGCCATGAGTGCAGTTTTGCCACGTGTTCAGAAGGAGAACCAGGAACATTGTTTTGAAATGCCTTATTTAGTACCCCTGCACCTTAAATCCACACTCCCGGGAGAAAGAACACAACCGGCGCCACCTGACCATACTCTCTGAGCTTACTGGCCGGGTGGAAAGAGGAACCTGTGCCCTTCCTGTGTGTCTGGGAACGTGGGAAACAACGGCCATGGATGAAGAAGGCAATTCAAGGGTCACGAGCCAAAGAAACAAACCGTAAGGTATGAAATAGGGCCCCTGGGTGGGGATAAGTTGGAGACGGGACCAGCGGAATAAAAAGCACACAAAACGAAGCAGTACAGCTTGCAGGGATGGAAACGGCAATAAGCAAAGAAGCTAACACCCATTACCTGAACTCCGTTTCCAAACATTCGCGGAAACTTTTCCACCATGCAGCCGCCGACACACCTGCAGGATAGAAAAGCCTCTCAATCAGAGGTAAACCATGACGGGGGCTGCGCTAATAAGAGCACACTCAAGATGCTTCTGCTGCTCCGCTTATAATTTATGTACTAGTCAGACACAATTTTCATTTAATCAAGAGCTATCTTGTCCAACCTTTCAGCTGTGAGTAACTTTGTACAAGATGAAAATAACCTAATCCATCATGATGATAGAAATTTTTCTACTTCTTCCAGGCCCTTACTGCCAACAAAATGCCAGGAATCTTGCTGCTTTGGATGGTTTATTAAAACGCAGCAGACCCAAACTGCATTAGGGCTGTGTAATAGCGTGCCCTGCCCACCAGCTAATGCTTGCCAGATGTGCGGGCTCGGCGGCCTCTGCAAGCACCTGCGCGGAGGAGCGGGCCTCCAGAGCCCACTCAGGGAGAACGCAGCTACTGGCTTTCTGTGCCCTCCAACCGCTGCACGCTGGAGCAAAGAGTTAAATTAAAATGGGGAAGGGGGTTGCCAGGCCGAGCTGGCAACTGTTTCAATGAAGTGATTTTCCACTAGGCTTTTGCAAGCATATTCCCTGGACTTCTGCACCCATATGTTTTCGAGGCTGAACACCAAACGTCTAATCCACACCACAGTGATCTTGGGTAGTGACTTCCTTAACTTCCCCGAGCTCTGCATTTCTAATTTGTAAAATGGGGACAACTGCACTCACTTGCAGGCTGCTGTGAGGATGAAACAAGCTGAAGTATGAGGAACTTTTTTGCACAGTAAAAGGGACATAGTAATTGCTCAATAAATGTCCCATCCATATATGCATTTGACACGTAGGTAGGGCCAGAAAACCTGGATCTCTCTTCCACACTCAAACCATATCACCCTCTACACACACACCTATTCCTCCCCTCTCCATTCATCCCTCCCTCCCTGCCTCCCACCCCCCCTCCCATCTTTGTCTGGGACTGAACTATAGTGCAGGATTGGCAGAAGGGACGTGAGGAGCACTTTGCCCAAGCCAGTTCATTTCTCTGAAGGGAAAAGTTCAGAAACAGGCAGAGAGACAGAGTAATGGGAGCCCCACCTCTCCCTGCCCCCCAAAGCATAAGGCGGTGCTGGCATGAACCGCTAGCTCTACGCACCTATCCCTAAGCAATACGGTACTTCGTTTGGTATGTGTTTAAACTTTATATAAAAACGTACATATTCCTACATGACTTGCATTTTGTACTCAAGACTGTATTTTTGAGATTCGCTCCTGTTGGTGCATGAGGCTGTAATTTATTCATGTTCACTACCATATAATATTCTACCATGTGGCTGTACCACCACGTATACTACCGCAGACGGGCATCTGCGCTGTTGCCGGTGTTCTCACCACTACAGACAGCTCCGTCACGAGTGTTCTCATGCTGGTGTACATGATCCGAAGACCCCCCGGGGCAGGAAGCTAGGAGAACACCGTGGGTCACATGTTTATGGTCCCCAATCATTTTCCCAAAGAGCTTGTTCCAGTGTACACTCTGATTGCCCAGTTCCTGGCAAAAACATTGCACGCTGCTTTGGAGGATGTTACTCTTGCAAGCAGAGGTTGCTGGAGTTTCAGAACGCTGGCCCCATCAGTTCCCACACATGCCACCTGGAAGTTCACAGTCGCAAACATTCCTCCAGGGGACGGAGAGGTTTTGTCGTGAACATAATTTTTCACAAAGAGAGTCTTGAGATGAGTGGTTTTGCGGCCCCCTGGCTCAAGGGATGAGACCTGCCCAGGATTAACGGGGACTGTCCAGCCCAAGAACAGAACACTCTGTAGCGGCTGCTGTTTTTCCCAGGGGGGTGGTGGAAACCGGCATAAGACTTTACTTCCAAACCACCCTTCGTCAACAGACTCCAAGGGCTAGACTGAGGTCTTTGCAGACAAGAAGCATACTTTTCTCTCTCATTTATATCTATAATGCTTAGTATGGTGTCTGCATATCACAGGTGCTCAATGCAACTTCATATAATGGAATTAAGAGTTAATCATTTCGGCAGATACTGCTGTGTATTATTGAAATCTCCTGGGCACAACGCTAGACTATTTCCCAGCATTACTCGAAGTGTGTTGTGACCATGTGACTGATTCTGACCAATCAAATGTGAGCAGAGGGGACATCCCCCACCTCCAGTCCCGGTCTATCAGAACCACCCATAGGATCCTCCACACCCTCTCTTTTTCCCCCTCAGTCATCATCTGGGCTCACATCAGGAAAGGTGGCTATGGCACCCTTTTTAAATCAACCAAGGAAATAAACATGTTTTCTCTGTAAAGCCAACCAAGCTGTGTAAGAGCCTCTTTGTGTGTTTTTCACGTGATAGAGAGAGCAGATGAGCATATTCATGACTCAGAGCCTCAGGTGATTCACACTCAGCTGCCCAGGCTGGCTGCCAGGCTGGCTCTGGATGAAGCTGTGCTTCTGATATTATGCCTTTTACACCCAGATACCTCTTAATGTACACCAACAGGGTGCATAATGAATGGTGGTGTTGAAATTCAACAAGGAAGTAACAAGGTATGTTAATTATCTATTGCAGCATAACAAATTGCCCCAAAGTTCAGTGGATTAAAACAAAAACACTTATTATCTCACAGGATTTCTGTGAGTCAGGAATCTGGGCACAGCTTAGCTGAGTCCTCTGGCTCAAGCCGTCTCAGAGGCGACGAGCGAGCTGGTGGTTGGGGCTGCCGTCATTTTAAGGCTCCACTGGGGAAATCCACATTTAAGCTCACTCTGTGGTTACTGACAGGATTCAGCTTTTCACGGGCTGTTGGACTAGGGGCCTTGCTCAGCTTCTCACCAGCTGTTGGCTGCGGGCTGCCCTGTAGGGAGAGTGTGAAGGCTTCCTCAGAGCATGGTGGTAGCTCCATCAGAGTGAGCAAGTGAGAAAAGAGAGGGGTGGGAGTGGGGCGGGGAGACAGGGAGGGAGACCAGGAGAGAGGGAGCACGTGAGCAAAGGAGAAGTCACAGCCTTACCTTGGAAGTGACATCTCATTTCTTTCTTCATTAGAAGTAGGTCACTAGGCCCAGCCTTAGAAGCTGCCTTCCACACAAAGAAACTGAAGATCACAATTTTGCCGATTCACTCCTCGATTTTTCTGAACCTAACCTCTAAATTTCAATTATCTAGTCAAAAGTCTTAATAACTCTTCCAGCTCTCTTCAACATTTCAGAAGCCAATGTTAAAGTGAGAAAACTATAATGAAAACTATATCCAATTTGCTTCTTCCCTAACTGGGAATAAAGCTATCCACTTTTGCAATGGGATACTTTGGAAAAATAATGGCAAGTAGCCTATTTTCCTCTCTTATGTCAACACTTAGAAATAAAACTCAAAATTTACACCAATTAGCTGGTTGATTTCTTAAGTCAAAATGCAGAAATTCCAACCACAAAAGCAGTCCTGCCTATTTTTAATGCTAATACGTAATTAAATTTCCACCTGCATTTTAAATTGTGTCTCTCAACCAAGCACGATAACTATGTAATTTGAGTATGTACGTATTGACAAATCCTGCTTTTCTAACATGAATTAAACAGTATGCATCGCTTACTAGATAGAAAAAAAAAAGGTTTTAAAATTCTTAAATTCAACTTTTATAACATGTAAAAATGACAAAATGGGTTTTTTCTTTTGATCCCTCCAAGGTGAGGAGAGGTAAGAGATTGTACGTCCCCAGAAGAAAGATCCAGGTGCGGACTTTCGGGAAGCATCTCTCTGCCTCACACACCACACCCTCCTCTCCTTTCCAACCCATGTGACTATGGACAAATCAGACCTCTTGGAAAGGCCCCACCATACACTGTTTCCATGGTCCTAGGAGAGGCACAGATTTGGAAATACCGGTCCCCGGCAAGCCCACACATTTTAATGAGCCGTGGCCAACTGCAATGACGGAGCCCTTCAGCCACGTCAAGCGTGCTGCCAAGGCTGGCCCAGGGAGGCAGAAGCTGCCTCCTCCCCGGGACACTTCCCTGTGTCTAGTCACAGCCACATGAGCCCTAAACTCGGAGCACATGTTCCCAGCTGCGCTCAGAACCCAGGAGAAACCGGGCTCATGGAGTGCCAGGAGCCATGGCAGGGTAGCGGAAGCTGGAGTGTGTGGGAGGAACACCAGCTGAGACGAGGAGTGGCCAGGGAGTGGGGTGCCAGGCCAAGAGCAGGAAGCCAAACCTAATCAGTCCAGCAACCTTGTAAAGACATCTTAAAGTGTAAAGTCATTCTCAGTTCCAGAACCAGGAACGTCTCCAGATGTTGAAATGGCTTTTGCCAAATGCTGACTTGGAAAATTTGCTTTTCCTCTGGTTCATTAAGAGAGAATAACCATTTATGCATTTGTGAAAAGAAATATGACCCTCCAGGGTCTGCAAGCATCTACCCAGGGGCTGGCATAATCTGTCCTTGTAAGCCAATTCTGCTCTTTCTTTCTATCAGCAAATGTTTATTCGTGGTCCCTGAAAAAGTGCCTGCCCTCAAAGAGCTTTCAGTCTGGTGCAGGGACAGACTGGGATGTAGATGATTATGACACAATATGGACCGTGGCCCTTTCTCCAGAAGCGGTGATCACTGGGCTATAAAAGCGGATGCACAAGATCCCTGGGCTAGCTGGGGATGGGGGCTTCAGGGCACTAATGAGCTATCATGGGACGGACAGCTGAGCTGAGACCACCAGGGCCTCAGGACTCACGGGAGTGAAACAGAAAATGAGAGTATGTGCAGAGTGCGCATTCTCTGTGCATAAAGAGGCACGTGAAGGTGGCTGGCTCAGATCAGAGCATGGTGCCTATATGCATTTATTTTATTCCCAACAATCCGATCCAGGTGCTGCCATTAGCTTCGTTTTACAAATGAGGAAACTGAGGTACGAGGAGGTTAATTGACTTTCCCAAGACCCTCCCGCTAGGGAGGGGCTGAAAGGAGTTACAAATGAGCGGAGCACGTGGGGGCGGTGGGGGAGGCCGGGCTGCCCAGAGACAGAAGAGCAGGCAGAGGCCGCGTGCACTGTGAGGCATTCCCGAGCATCGAGGCAACCCCTGCAGCAGGTCCTAGTTGCTGACGCCGGGAGCTGAGGTGAGCTCTGCAGGGTCACACTGCGTGCCTTGTGGAAAACGTGTTAGAAACAAGTGAGGCTGGCGGTGGGCGACCAGCGACCTGGCAGAGATGACAGTGACCTGAGGTGGAGGAGCGGCGCTGAGGGTGGCTCGGCTGGGGTTCCTGGGGCCTTCGGTGAACACAGTCAGTTGGACAATGGCTGCTGGCATGGGGCAGGATGAGGAGAGGGAGGGGGGAGGCCTGGAAGCCAACTGCCGAGCTCCTGGCTTGGGTTCCACACAGATGGTGGGGCCCCCAGAAGAACCCTCTGAGGTCCCAGAATAACAACGAAGGGACTGGCTGTGATCCTCAACTATTCCATGGAAGAAGGCTGGACGCCTGGAAGAATGAATACATCTGCCCTAGGGGTCGTCCAATGTGACCAGCACATCCCCAGACACAGGCTCCTTCTCTGCTGCCCAGGTTTTGGGAGACCAGAGCCTGCACTGGAGTCTCCAAGTCCTCCTGATCTGTGTTTCTGGACAATTCCTTTTTTAACAGGGCCTGGCTTTGCTCACCCCAGGAAAGACGTGCACCCAGGAGTCTTGGTGAAGAAGGAGCAAATACACCTAGGCGCCTTGGACTTCTCCATCTGCACCCGACATGCTGAATTCTTCTCTGAGCCCATATCAGGCTTGGCCCAGGCATATTTTCCCAACATACGTGGGTTTTCAGTGAAATTTAATCTGTCTCTTTCTGACTCTTCTACACTTAACTCACTCACGGGGTGTGAGGAAACAACTACTTGACATCCAGGAAACCTTCCTGAGTATTTTGTAGCATTTTAAAGCCTCATTTTCTTTTGTCTTAGACATAGGAAACAACAACTTGCCAAGTATAAACAAACTTTCTCCAAGGTGATTCTAACTGTCTTCTCAGATAGAAGTAAGAGAACAGAAAACAAGGGATGCAGACAGCAGAAGGCATATGGAAGAAGGAACACGTTTGGGTTTGAATAACACCAAAGGACTATAAAAAATAAATTAAATACCGGCACCAGTGATGTGGTAAGTACCAGAGTCACCTCTGGCTTGCCAAATTTCTACCCCATCAGCCTTATCCTATGTCCCTCTGCAGAAGGCACTTGAAGACGCAGAAGGCACTTGAGCAATGGACTTCCACTTTATGGCTATTTCCAACTACTCTAATACCCACAAGTCAGCTCAATGTCCTGAATTAATCAGTGCTTCTCATGTTTGGGCCCTATAGGTGGCCATAAGAAAGAGGTCACTAGATATATAAACCATTGAAGATTGAACTTTTTTTTTTTTTTCATTTTGGAGACGTTGTCCTACTTCTTGGGAAAGAAACCCTAAAGCCACGCAGAAACGATCCTTTTTTATGACTACAGACACATTCGGGGGTTATGAGAAAAGTCCGCCTCCCTCCCCTTCGTCCAGCCGACAGTTGAGAGAGCTTGCTTTTGGACTTGCGCACTGCGCTCCTCTCTTCTTTCCAGACCAGTTTAGGCTCATCTCTGTCTTCTCTGCCAAGCCATAGCCCAGGGCCCACCTCAGAGGCAGTCAGTTTATAAACAGTTTGAGAAGCAAGGGGTCACAGCAGGCAACAGCTTGTCCAAGGAGGCTCGAACAGGTGGCGGACCTCAGGCAGAAACGTACAGTCCAAAGGGGGCAGCCCTGTGGGGCATGAGGCAGCTGACCCGAGTGTTCAGGGTCCGGGACAGGCCCCAGTAAGGGCAGTGGCTGATGATGCATTCCCGTGGGCGGATTTGCAGAGAAGGACCACTGATTACTCTGGGCTCATTAGGACAGTGTCCTCGAGAGAAAATGTAGCCCAGAAGATAACAAGGTGAACTAGCTGAAGCCACTGTCACCAAGAGCTCTGTCCCACACCTGACTGCAGTAGCAAGGCAGGAGGCAACCCAAACAGGATGCCGTCCACCACCTCAATGCGCTGTCTTGTTTTCCGTCTCATCTCACCGGCTCTCGTGCACACTGAGACACTGGGGAGTGGCTGGTTCAAAGACCACGACTGGCTGCTGCCACCAGCCTTAGCGAAGACCCCTCCCCCACCCTGCACCTGCCAGAAACGGAGCACTGGTGTGGCGGGTAGTTTTCTCAGCCGGAGGAACCACTGTCACCCTTTACATGTTTGCTTGTTTGGGGTATTTATCAATGTGTGCCGAGCACTTTCCACATAGAAATTGAAGTGGCCACAAGAAAACTATGAAACAGAGACTGTACATTTAAAAAAGTATCAAAAGCAAGGGAATATGAATTGGATTGGGAGCTCAGCAGGGCAGCCCGAGATTCACCCACCCACATCTCTCGTCCCTCTGAGGACCTCTGAAATGGACATGCAGGAGGACAGACGTGAGCACCCCGGCATGCAGCCGCGTCACACGGAGGGTCTATACACTGGAACGGAGCTCACGTCGGTCTAGTCTGAAAGCCTGTGCGCCGTCCACCACGCCGGGGGCCGTGAGCAGGGAGGGAAAGCTAATTGGCTCACAGGAAGATAAAGCTTATACACCTAGCCACAGGGAAGTGTGCCTTCTGGCACTGAGCTAATCCACAAGAACCGCAGCTGACATTTACCTCTTTCTTTCTGGCCCTTCTGGCCCGAGGAAGAGAAGAGTCATCTCTTTGCAAACTGTTAACAGGCCTCATTAAACCCAAACGTCGTGCCTAGCAGAACACAAGGCATCCACAAAGAGACTCACGTCAAGAGTTCTTCCTGAGACCCAACAACCAAGATTTTCCCCGGAGATGTTAGAAGGGAGAAGCTTGTGAACAGCTGGAAAACAACACCGAACAACCCACAGTTGCCACAGAAAAAGGATGAAAATCGAAGGTCAATCCCAGATCATTCCACATTTCAGACTGTCTTCGAGCCAGTGGGAGGGACCCAAACCCCTCCCCTCAAAGACCCAGTGCCCTCATCTGTAAGTGGCCATAACAGCACTCCCCCCACCTCCCCCCCGCCCCGTGCAGATGCTGCAGGGCTCCGGCAAACAACGCACAAAGGGTTTCCAAGGGCACCTGCCATACTGGAAACAGTTATAAGCAGCTTTTATCATTATTTTTCTTACGACATGGTATTGAAAATTTTTATTTTTAACTATAGTAATTTATACTTAAAGGGCCATAGATACAGAAAAGTGTTTGCTTGTATACTTATTTGTTTATGTCCTTATAAAGCCTACTTAGATAAAGCCTAACCGCCAATCACAGTTAGCACAGCGCCTGGTTTTGGATAGCTGCACCATAAAATTTTGTTGACTGAAAAAGTAAAATGAAAAAAATATTACCAGGAAGGAGACTTGACTTGGGGTGGTGAACACACAATATAATATACAATGATGTACTATGGAATTGTACACCTGGAACCTATATAATTTTATTAACCAATGTCACCCCAATAAGCTCAATAAAAAGAGGGGGGGAGAAAGAAAAAGAAAATATATTATCAGGTTTCTGGAAATAAGAAGAGTAAATTAATAAAGCAAGACTAATGACCAACTCTGAAAGCTAGGACAGGTATATAAACAAATTTAGATGTGGAACCAAAAGATCGTCATGAATTCACCCAAACCAGCTCAGCCACAATGACGTCACTGAAGTTAGGTCAGACAGGTTGCTGAAACCAATCAGGCTGATCAACTGTGGTGAGTCCTGATAGAGTGATAACCAGTATGTCAAAACAGGCTGGCAAGACACAGCTGTGCTGGTTTTGGCATGCAAGAGCTCGATAGGATCATATAGTTTACCAGTAAGTATGTACAGGCAAATGCGTGAACACAATGCCAAAAGCTTCCCTAAACCTTTTTTTTTTTAAAGATTTTATTTATTTATTTTAGAGACAGGGGAAGGGAGGGAGATAGAGAGGGAAAGAAACAGCAATGTATGGTTGCCTCTCACATGGCCCTCACTGGCAACCTGGCCCGCGACCCAGGCAAGTGCCCTGACGGGGAATTGAACCGGGACCCTCTGGTTCCCAGCACACACTCAATCCACTGAGCTACACCAGCCAGGACCTAAACCTTTTTTTTAAAAAATATAATAGCAACAGCATGCACCTTGGAAGAGCCTTAAGAGCACATCAAGTCATGCTAACTAAAAAGCTAAATATTTTGTATTTCTCAAACAATAAAGCAACTGAAAACTTATTCATCTATTCCTCATACTTGGTAAGAATACTAACAAAATCTATGTTTTAAAAAAAAAAATAGTACCAGGAGCCTTCTAACCCAATGTATTCCTGTCCATGTTTCCATAGGTTGCTCGGCCAATAGGAAGCATCAGATTGCAATGAGTCAGCCCCAGATTCATCTTCCAGACCATCGAGTTGGGAGTTTTTATTAGAATCTAGAAGGCTTTGTAAGCATAGCCATGCCCAGGTCCCACCTGCAGAAACTCATTTCCACTCATCCGAGAGGACCCAGACATGGGGTTTTTAACAGAGCCCCAGACCTGGGAACCACAGCTCTAATCCGTACAAGTATATCTCAGCATCGGCTAAAGACAAGGCCGTGGAGACCATGCCTAAACTGGCGTGCCGAAGCAAATGCCCATCACCGTCCAATACAGTGGCCACTAGCTATACGCAGCATTTAAGCACCTGACATATAGCCGGTGCTACTGAGGAACTCAGCTTTTAATTTTATTTTACTAAATTTAAATGTAAAGACTGATACACAATTTAATCATTGGAAAACACTTAAGTACATTTGAAACAGCTTGGGTACATGAATCTACCTCTCAACCATACATTTTGTGAATTCCAATACAGATCAAGTGTTTCCGGTAAAGTTAATGTCTAAACTGAGAAATGCTGGAAGCATAAATGCATACTGGATTTCGAAGACTTCATAAAAATAACGCAAATATCCCGATTTTTATACTGACTACATGTTAAAATAATATTTTTGATATATTGGGTTAAATAAAATATATTATCAAAATTAATTTCACTTGTTCCTTTTTACTTTTTTAACACAGCTACTAGAAAACTTTCAATTACATGTGTACGTTCCAAGGAAAATGAGCAATTTGCAGCCAAACATAACAAAAGACACGCAGAAACCAAGGGTCACGTGAATGCCGGCAGACACAATAATAGCTGAATCAGCCTCACGGCCATTTCAGAGGTTGGAATTACCAGACACAGAATATGTTATATGAGAAATTGAAATATAAACAATAAATAAGAGACTTTTCAAATGAGTAAGCATAATTGAAAAAGAGCCAGATAGAACTTCTAGAAATGAAAACCATGGCAATTGAAATTAAAACCTCAACAGAAAATGAGACACAGCCAAATGGAAAATTAGTGAATGGAAAGATACAAATACATTATCCAAAATGCAACAGCGAGAAACGTGTTTGAAAAATGTGAACCTAACGTTAAGAGACATGGCAAATAGAGTAAGAAGTTTAACAAATATTTAACAGAATACCAGAAAGAAATGTCAGAGAAAGCGGGGGAAATGTAATATTTCATGAGAAAATAATGGGTTGGGATTTTCCAGATTTGTTTAAAGCCATTAAGCTTCAGACCCCAGAATTGCAACATCTCAAGCAGGAAAACCTTCACAAAACATAATGGATAACAGAAGACCAAAAGAAAAAGAGGACCTGTTAAAAGCAGCCATCAAATGAAAATAAAAATACAACTTATCAAAACTTGTGGGATGCAGCAAAAGCAATGCTTAGAGCACTTAACGGATATGGTGGAAATGCGGTCATTTGCAACGATGCGTGGTGAAGTACAAGAAATTTTTCTGAACTATCAATGATGCAACCATGCTGGAAGAGAAGACTGAATCGTATTTGCTACTTCCTCCATAGAAAAAAACGTTGAAAATGACTGTCCTATGAACAGGTGATCAAAGACTGCACTGCCAACAACGTGGGAGAAATGATCAGAGAGCCGTGTCAGACAGTGGTACGTGGCTCTCCCTTAACTGCGAGGCATATGGTCTTGGAAAAGACACAACGCTGCCCAGCCCAGCCGTTGAGAGTCTCAAACTCAGCAGGCAGCTCTCCTCCACACCTCTGAAAGCACACACCTTGGCCAGGAGCCTGGTGCTGACTGGGCCCCGGGAAAACGTGTGTAAAAAGGGGGTGGGCCTCCTCACTGCTGTTTGCCTTGGGCTCACTTAGAGTGCAGCCTGTGAGAACCGCTCAGGGAGCTGCCTTTCTGCGCTGCTGGGGACCGAGCAGTGTCATTGTCTGATTTCTGGACTCCAATAAAAATAGAGTCAGAGAAAGGGGCTCTGGACATCTCTAACAATGCTGTTTCAAAACACAAAATTGCATGTGATTGGTTGTCTAAACGCATTCATCATCAGGTTCTCACTGAGCGCTCGTGGGGAACCCGGGTCTGGATGAAGCTTTCTGGAGCCATTGTTAACAAAACATTCAGTTTTTCCAACTCAAAGGACCTGCTCTGCGATCTCCAGACGAGCTGAACGAAGTCAAATGCAGCCTTCAGGCATTGCTTATGGAGCAGATGATGGGAATTGGGGTCCGAGAGCCTCTTGGCATGCTTTAGGGTATCAGCCCTTGGTTCTGAGTTCAAGTTGCAAGCCTCAGGCTCACATCCTCACAACTTCAAGTGCAGTGAAAAAAAAAACAAACAAACTCATTTATATGTTGCTCAACCAAGCGTCCTGAGATGAACTCTATTGGGACCTGATTGGTTTATGGGTCAACTACCCATTCCTGAAACATTTACTGTGACCAAAAGGATGCCAGATTCTAGCCACTCCGGCTCCTCCCATGGGGAGAAATACAGAACTGGGGATCAGAAACGGTCTCGGTCTAAGTCATCTCACATTTTCCTCTAGGTAGAAATTTGACCCAACCTTGTTTCAGCTTTTTATTTTTTTATTTTTTGGCCAATGAAATTGAAAGCAGAGCTAATCTGCCTAGAATGACGCAAAAGAGTGAACTCCTAAGGAAGAACCCCCAGGTGGCTGATCAAGGACAAAAGGAGAGGCTTCAGGAACCACCCCCTCACTGAGTGCCAAATGGAACCCTCCATTTCCCAGCCCACAGACCAGCCTTCCTGAAGTGCAATTTCACTTATTAATGGCTGAATCAAAAAAAAAAATGATGATATCCTAGTTAATTAAGTTTGAGATATTTGGGGCTAAATAAAGTCAAAGAGCATTTCTGACTACAGGACATTTCAGAGCCCATAGGATTCCAGGGAGTGCTTGGAGTCTCCAGGGACAAACACAGCGTGCAGAATTTCCCAAACCTATTTGATCATGAACCTTTTGGAGCATCTCTTGGGACTCATATTCCCTGGAACAAAGTCAGGGACATGCTGCTTTGGAGGAAGCGGCCCATTTTCTGACCCAGCCCCACCTTGCCCCGCCCCTCTTTTTCACTGAGATCACAAAGCAGTAAAAGGTCACTGAGGGAGGCCGGTTTTGTCCCTCCATCACCTCTATGGGATGTTTAAGAGAGGAATTCAATAACACAGACATAAAACCCACCAACTCCCTGGCTTCTCAAAAGAAACCCTTTCTTCACCCAACCAGTTACAGTCACTGGAATCAAATTGCAAAACCCTGCACTAACTCCAGCCCCGGTGGAAGGAAAGACCACTAGTGGGCTACACCAAGGGGGTTCTCGGCCTCTGCAGGAGCTGGCGTTCACCTCTGGCAAACCTCTGCCTGCAGCTGCAGAAGATCAAGTCGGGTTCACATCTGTTCCCCAGACACCCGACACCCCACCCCAGCTTCCCCATCCAACAAAGCCTGGCCAGGTTTTCACAGTTAATTCCTCCAGGGCCCCTGGCTCATCTCCTCCCTTCTCGCTCCTATGAATTCTCAGAGATCAAAGCAGCGGGTTAGCCAAGGCTTTGTTTGCTCAGAATTCAGCAGAACACCTTCAATTCCCAGCTTGAAAGGAGGCTGAGAGAAGGTCAAACATACTCTATTGTTGAAAAACTTTAAAACAGCAAGACATGACCAAAGTATTAGCAGAGGAACCTCCGTGATTTCTCTGGACTCCGAGTCCTGTGAAGCAAGGGACTTCTCCCTGCAAATTTAATACAAGAGTCTGGTGGGAAGGCAGCCAGGCTTTCCCCGGAGGTCACGTGGAGGTGACTCGGGCAAGACACTGATTCTGAGGTTTACGCTGGGAGCTACTGCCACAGCCCGAGGGCTCAGCCTCCGATTAAAATGAGGTCCAAAATGTCCATTCTGGACTACTCTTCCCATCCATTCAACCCGTGTTCTGGGCTCTTCCTCCTCACCCTGGCCTTAGTTCAAAAAATTGTATGGCATTTAGAACTAGAAGGCTATCTAGTTTGGAGGTTTTCAAACTGTCTGGCAGCAGCAAGTATTTTTCCAAACAAAGTCTTAAACAGGACCCCGATACAAAGTTGATAGTGTTGGGGGTGCTGGGGGTGGGGAGGTGGGGCAACATCTAAACATCCACCTCCTCAGCCACCACTGTGGCTCTGCGCTCCCACCTTTCGAAAGGTCCCTGAGGAGTCGGACTGCTTCGGTTTACACAAACGCTGGGGGCTGGGGACGCAAAGGGGGCCACCCAAGTCTCACGGGCTCCAAGTCTTCAGTCTTCTTTGGGAGCTTGCACGTTTGTTCTCTGTGTTTAAAGAAAAAAGGCTTCAAAGTGGTTGGTCCTAGTTTCAAAAATGCTCTTTTTTCTGTTCTTACGATCTCTGCCGCCCCTCCTGGGAAACACCTGGCACCCCAGCATCTGCCACCAATTGCCCCAGGCTCTTCAGTTGCTAGACTGTCGCTCCAGCTCAGTTAATCATTAGGACCACCTTGAGCCTAGTTAAAAATATAGATTCCGCCTGGCTGATGTAGCTCAGTGGACTTAGCGAGGGCTGCGAACCAAAGGGTCGCCGGTTCGATTCCCAGTCAGGACACATGCCCAGGTTGCAGGCCAGGTCCCCAGTGGGGGGCCATGTGAGAGGCAACCACACATTGATGTTTCTCTCCCTCTCTTTGTTCTTCCCTTCCCCTCTCTTTGAAAATAAATAAATAAAATCTTTAAAAAAAAAAGGGGGGGTAAAATCCTTAGGAATAAATTAAAAAAAAAAAAAAAAAAAGATTCCCTGGCCCAGTACTGGACCTAGTGAATCAAAATTTCCAGGGGTGGGTGCAAGAATCTGTGGTTTGAATATGCATCCCAGATGATTCTGATGACCGGCCAGCTTTGGAGAGCAGTGCATTGAATTTAAGTTGTGTTTCTTCTTCAAATCCACCTCCAAAGTTAAGGAATTCTTACATTAAATCATAGCCCTTGTTGCTGGCAGGATGACAACTTCGTATGACTTTCTCTGGACATCCTCTTGGGATTGCAGAAGGTGAACAGTTTCTGCAAAACCTTTCACTCATGTGTTCTAAAAAAACAACCCATGGACTTGTGCAAATATTTATCTAAAAGGATGTGCATTGCCTACACTTAAAAAAACACAAAAATCTTCAACAATGAGGGGATTGAGTCAATAAATGTCGCGGTATACACATAATATCGTACATTTACTAAGAAGTGTTTAGAAGATTCATAATATGCAAATGTTATGATATATGTAAAACAAGTACAACATGTCACAAAAGCAAATGGATAGCAGGATTCCACCTTTTCATACACACAAGAAAACGAACAAGAACATGTTAATATTATCTCTGGAATGATGGTGAGACTAACGGCAATGTTTATTTTCCTACTTGCATTTCTTCTAACCTTCCGAAATGTTTGTAGAGAACATGAATGCTGAAATCTACAAAAAATGCACAAGTTATCTTAAAAGCATCTTTGGGGTGGGAATCAATAAATGGGATCAAAAGGAAGACTTAAGATATGAACTACTTATACTCTTGCCCATATCTCTTCAAGATCATAAAGAATAGGTTTGTTATTTTTGTTATTACTGTTTTTAGAATAAATTCATAAAATCTCTAGAAAACAAGCCACACTACCCATAGACTAGATGCAGTAAGAAATTTCTGGAACGAAAAAAGCAAATGAGATCTCTAGATACTTCAGGAAAAGCAATCATGTAAAGGATGAGAATCAAAATAAAATCTCTAGTACATAAAAAATTAAGATTTTCTAATATAAGAGAAAAGAGATAAGATGTTTGAAGAATCTATCCAAGAAGTCCAACTTCTGTTCACTGGAGGAGAAAAGAGAGAAAATGGGGGAAAAGGGCAAAATCAGAAAACTAACAGAGAAAAAAAGCCCAATGGAAGAAAGGCATTAGCATTAAGATGAAAACAGCCTGCTGAGTTCAACAAAATAAATCACAACAAAAACACCGACCTCTTTCAGAGCGAGGCATTAGGCTAACTGCTCTGCATGTAGTGGGTATTTGAAGCCTCACAGCAAACCTGAGTTTGAAACCCTCACTTTCCCCATGGCATAAGTGTGGCAACTATTTGAGGGATTCCAAAACCCCTTGCCCAAGTCCGCCCGCACACATAATATACTTCCTTACTTAATCATCTTAATACCAAGAAGGAGGTCCCTTTGTCAAGAGTGTTCCTATGGTATACAGATTGGTATAAAAATAATGAAATGTTTCTCTTCTGATGCAGAATATTCTTTCCTTAATTTATGGGCTGGTTAATTCTTCAGAGCTGTAGCAAATCAACAGACAGTCACAGCTGTGTCGCCACAGAGGGACTCTGGGCTTGACCCACATCACAATGCGAGGCGCTTCTGCTCTCAGACTGACCACAAAGGCAGGGACTAATGCCTGACGCCCTTGACTGGGGCACTCAACCTTTCTGCCATTGAGTAGATAATACAATGAAATAAAATAACGTAGGAAAATACTCAGTCTCATGCTCAGCATGCAGAAGGTGCTGAGGGAAGGAAGTAAATAAACATTCACTGAGCAAATAAATAAGAAGTGTGCTTAGTTAACTCACTTAGTAAGATGTGTAAAGAAGCAACCTGTTTCTGCCAGCACCGATGTCAGAAGGCAAGGTTTTCTCCTGGAAGAAAGCAGTCCCAGAGAAAGATTCGATTTTCTTGCAGGATGTAGGGATTAATCCTTGGACTATGGAATCTACATTGTGGGAAGGATGAGAGAGGCAGAGCTTCAAAAGAGGGGGAGAAAAAAGAGGAAAGAACGGTGGGAGGAAGGGAGGAGGCAAAAGCAAGAAGCCACCGAGGAGTAACAGCACACCAAACGTTGCCACACAACACCTCCTAGGACCAGACTCTGCAGTGAGTGCCTCGCGTGTATTTACCTCATTTAATCCTCACAATGACCCTACGCGGCAGGGACTAGCACTGCGTCCATTTCACAGATTGGTAAACTGGGGTGCCGAGTAGTTATGTAACCCAACACACACACAAAGCTAGGACTTAAACCCTTCCCCTCGGGCTCCAGAGTGCAGGCTCCTTGGCACCACACCGCTGTCTCTCAGGAAAGTGATAGGAACAAACTTCCCAGTGCTTCCACTGCTGTCCTAGGAGATGGACCGAGCAACCAGCTGTGTCCCCTGTGTCTGCTCACTTGCGGTACCCTTTCCTGGGACTCTCAGCTCACAGGTCTACCTCCCACGAAACGAGCTGCCTGAAGGCAGAAATGCATCTTCTATCTGTGAGTCTGGATCTGCCCCACCCTAGCACCGGCCCCGCATTTGACACTGAATCCAGAGGAGATGCTGTGGATCTGGCGGAGACAGACTGGCCGCGCTGTGCTTCTGGGAGGCTAAGGTGTTTGGAATCACCTTCTTATTCTGATGGAACCTTCCAGCTTTTCCGATTGCTCTGGGGAGTCACCATTCAACAACGCAACATGCCTGCCACCCAGTACTGGTGCAGACTCTGATTCTGCAGGACAGTCCGGATTTTATGAGACTTTTTCTCAGTAAAAGCAATTTGCTACGTGTTCGAGGGTTACAGCTGTGCTCTGTTAAATCAATGTGAGACTTTTTAAATAATTTTTTTTTAAAGATTTTATTTTTATTTATTTTTAGAGAGAGGGGAGGGGAGGGAGACAGAGAGGGAGAGAAACAGCAATGTATGGTTGCCTCTCACATGGCCTTCACGGGGACCTGGCCCGCAACCCAGGCATGTGCCCTGATGGGGAATCGAACCGGGACCCTCTGGTTCCCAGTCCGCGCTCAATCCACTGAGCTACACCAGCCAGGGCCAATGTGAGACTTTTTATATAGATTAACTCACAAATCAGAGAAAACTGTCCGATGGCCCAGAGATCTCTGCTTAGCCAGTTTGCTAGCAATCTTAAGGAAACATGACCTTAAAGGTCAGTAAAAACAAATATATATAAATGCATATATAGAAAATACAGGGCAGGGCAAAAATAGGTTTACAGTTGCTCATATGGAAAATAACGCAATAATAACTAATACAAGAATAAACTGTGTTTTGCATATCACAACTGTATACCTATTTTTCTCCCATCCTGTATTATATATAGAGAGAGATATTTCACATATATCTGTATACGTGTACATATATATACACACACATGTAACTAGAGAGGGAGGAGAAAAACACATTGTAAAGTTTCCATTTTTAAAGTGTTATAAATAGAAAAAATAGAAAATGCCAATAAGCAAAAAAGGGAGGAAAAAGATCTCCCTGCCACAAGTAATTACCTTTACCTTAACGGATACCCTCCCAGACATTTCTCTGTGTGGGCGCACCGCCACAAAAATGTGATCGCAGTTCGGTTTCAGCCGGCCTCCTTCCCCCTTAGCATCGTGAGTAACATCGCCCATGTTTTCCATGCTTTTTGTCATCGCTCTGACTGCGCTTCAGTGGGACCTTCCCTCGTTGTCTATGCTTCAAAGTATTCTATAAAATGAGGGTATCCTATTTACCTTGCAAGTTCCCTATCCTGGACATTAGACTGATTCCAAATTTTTGGTCTTATAAAATACTGCTTAATCCTCTCAACATGTTGAGTAAATGCCACGCACCTAAAAGAATGGAACTTAAAAAATACACTACCAATCATGTGGAATCCACGCTTGTCCTAAATTTCATTTTGTCTTTGGATTTTTTATCTCTAGATTCCATCTTCCCTGTCACCAGGTCATCCAGCCATCCAAACGCTCCCTCTCTTGGTCCTTCAGCCCCTTCCTAGCCACTCATTGACCAGTTTGGATGAAACGCCTTTTGCTTTCCCTTTTGTTAAGTCCCTTTCTGCTCTCCCCTCTCCTTGGCTTTCATCCACTCACCCTTCGTCCTAGGGGCGAATCCCACCCTTTGAAGCCTGCTGCACAGAGACACAGGCAGGCCCTGGGGGGGGGCGCGGGGAGGGAGATCCAGCACATCCTGAGCCGTCAAGGAACTCGGAGTGTACCTGGAGAAGCAAGGCACACGCACAGTGGTGTGCCGGTAAATTGGCTCTCTGAAGGGGGAAACCCTTGATTTTTTTTTCCGCCAGTTTCCACGCTGTAAAATATTCCCGCTACGGCCAAGCTATCAACATGATGTCACTGAGCCCAGAGGCGGGGAGAGGTGCACGTAAGCCATCTCCAGGACGTAACTGCATGTGCAGGAAAAGTTAAAATACATATGCCCATTCACATATGTGTGTGTACATATACATGCACGCTTATACACGTGCGTGTATACATACATAAATATATGTATTTTAGCTTTCCATGGACAGGCAGTCCTGTATGTATGCATCTATAACCAGACAACCAAGCAGATATTTCTAGGTAGGTAATCACGCCATCATCATCATCATCTTCATCAATAACAGTTATTGAGCATTTAGGATGTGCCCGGCCCTGCGTTCAACGTGTTATATGCACTGCTTTCCAACTTGCTCGTAGGAAGAGTGCCATCATCACTGCTAATTTGACGATTTCACCCTCGCAAAACTGGGGGAGATCATTTCCCCTCGGTCATTCAACGCGGTGAGTGTGAAGCCAGGATCCAATCAAGGGCTACCTGCTCTGAGAGCCCAGGCTCCGACAACTGCCCTCTCCTGCTATTGCTTACCAGGGAGCTGGCCTCGGGGCCCCACACGGGGGACCCCCGAGGGCAGACTGGTCATGAGTCCAAATGGGTGGGCTGGCCTTCTCGCTTCCCCACTGCGTCACTTCGCCAGCACGCCACTGGGGCTGCTTAGTGTCGCCCAAAGCTGCCCTCCAACTTTCTGTGCAATTCTCTCTTCATTTAGTTACCATCTCCTTCCTGGGTATTTTTGTAAACTGCAGCTTTCTCGTGCCTGTTCGTATCTGTCTCCTGGACTTGTTAAAAATTTCTATCTCCTTATCAATTACCATTGACAATTCTTCGTTACAGAAACCTGGGAGACAGGGATCTTGTACAACTCGAAAGAATGCACATACGTCTAAAGAGGCAGATGAGCGGCCCAAGAGGCTGGCCAGACCGCTCGTGTCCGCGGGATTAGGTTGTCACCCGGGGGCACGCAGGTGTGTACAAACGGTAGCGTCGGTGCAGGAATTCTGCAGTAATTCTCCCATTCCTTGGCCCTGGGCAGTCCGAGTCTAGTTCCACGACAGAAGGACTTGAGGAAATCGAAGAGAATTCAGCAGAACACTATGAAAATGACTAAGGAATTGAAAAATGAGACCAACAATGGCAGGATACACACACCGGGAATCCTCCTGCTGACGGAGAAAGCTGAGAGGAGAATGAAAAATCATTTTCATTGAAGGCAGGAATGAAGAATTAATGTTTCTTGAATATTTACCATGTGCTGGGCACTGTGTTTGGTGTTTAATGTGCATTAGCGCCAATAACTCACAATTACCCCTCACAGGAGGGTGTATTCACCTCCAGGCTCTCAGACGAGCAAGGCAATGTCCACAGGGGTCGGGAACTCCTTCCAGGCCACGCAGCAAACACATGTGGCGGCGGACGGCAAACCTGTCTCACGGCTGCGAACGCTCATTCACGTCTTTCCCACTTTAGACACGGCCTCGTCTTCAGGCGGCGGTTTCTCAGCCGCAGCACCACTGACACGTGGGGCCGGATAACCCTTTGGGCGGGGGCTGCCCTGTGCACTTCCGGGTGTTCAGCAGCATCCTTGGGCACTACCCACTAGATGCCAGTGGTGCCCCCAATGCTCGCCAGCTCTGACAACCCCCTGTCTCTCCAGACTGCGCCGGTGTCCCAGGAGGGGAGGGCAAAATCGCCTCTGGTTAAGACCCACGGAGGCAGAGGAAGCTCATGCCAGATCCAGTGCTTACTATTCTCCATTTCCCCTAAGGATCTTCTCAAGCAGTCGTTTTGGTCAGGAGTAAGGAAGCATGTACTGAGCGTGGAAACTGTGAGCTTAGGCATGCTTTGCTTTATAAGGGGGGGGGGGCCTTTCTCAAAGACAGAGAACTGACCAGACAGCCTGCAAAGGCCTTTCCTTCTCAAAGATACATTTTAAAAGTGCTAACTCTCACCGAGCTATTGGGTCGGCCTGGGTGCTGTTCGGAGTTAACAGGTGTTACCCCATCTAATTCACAACAGCCCATGAGATAGGAACTATAAGCCCTCCCGTCATGGAGATGAGGAGATTGGGACAAAAGGAAGTAAGGAACCTGCCCACGGCTTCACCACTAGCGAGGGGCAGGGCTGGAACGTGAACCGGGACAGCCAGGCAGCCAGAGCCTGCGGGCTTACCTCCTACCTGGTGCGGCCCCTTGCACCCACCAAGAGCCAACAATTTATCAGACAAGGATGAGTGGCAAGAATGAAGCCTTTTACCTGAAAATAATCGTCTCTGCCAAAATTAATCCTGCACACAGAGCCTCAAGAAGACTTTCTGTTAGGACTCAACACCCTCCCTTCGGCACGTCCAAGAGAAAAAAAGAAAGAAAGAAAAACATCGAGGATGGGTCCTGGTCCCCAGAAAGTGACGTTGGTACCTGTGGAAGAGTCACCCGAGCAGCTTTCTGAATGAAAATTCTGAGGCCCCGGCCCCGACAAGTCTGCTCCCCTAATGGGTAAGGCCCAGAAACCCACTTTTTGAACAGTTGCTGGGGCTCCTGTGGTTCTGATGAACCTGGCTCTAGTGCCGCCTGTTGAGAAACGAGGCCCTGGGACCTTGGTCCTAGGTCGGCATACAAGCCTTGCTATGGTCTGAATGTTCGGCTCCCCCAAAACTCGCACATTGCAGCCCTAACCCCCAGTGTGATGGTTTTGGCGGCTTTCCTGACATCATGTGATCAGCAGGTGGGTCAGCGCTGCCCGCCATGGGGGCGGGAATAAAGGAAGGCCCTGTTTGTAAATACTGTACCTGCTGGCCCTGATCAAGGGCAAGGTGAGCTTCAGAGCCATTCCAGACCGCAAGGTACCAGTCTTCGCAGCTTCTCGCAAGAGGTCTTCCCGTAATAAGCCACAGCCCTTCCATTAGACACTGACTGTTAGTGGGCATCATGTAACTTCGGTCACGGCATTGTTAAGGTTAAGGCAGGATTGAAATCCGGGTGTTAGCAATGGCAGCCCTCCGAGACCTGCCTTTCCACCTACGTGGCCTCCCCTCACAGCTCCCCGCCAAGCGCCCACAGCAAACCTCTCCTACTGAGCTCACGCTCAGCAGCACAGCCCTGGGGCCCGGGATGCCCTTCCTGCCCCTCGTCCCCTCTCCGGGCATGAGCCCCGCCAGAGCACCTGGACAGGAGTCGGAGAGGCCTCTGCAGACGGAGGTGAGGGCAGATGCCACATGTGACGAGGGGCCTGTGCACCATCGTCCGCCTGATATCCGGCACACGCTGGAAGGCCCCGTGCATACCGGGCGCTACCTAACACAGATCTCGCGATGAAGAAATGAATGAGTGAGTGAACTGGTATGACTGGGCCAATCAAAGGACAAGTAACAGAGGCTGTGGGAAGCCTGGCCCCTGTTTACACAGGCCCTGTGATGAGCCTGTACGAAAGCGCTGATGAATCCCAGATGAGGGTTTTCACGGGCAACAGATGACCTGTAGAGACGGCGAAGACCTGCCCCTTCCACAGCCGGGCTCATGGAGGGGCCTGGCTTCACTCCTTCATGGCTGTTTGGAACCAAGCAGGCGCTGTTTGGTGGCCAATTAGCCAGCCCGAGACTGTGGGGGAAGCCGCTGGAAGCCACCTCCACACCCAGACAAGCAGCTCAAAGCACCAGCAGGTCAACAGCACTGTTTCAACTAGAAAGGCAGAAAGGACAAAGACAGTCTGAGGCACTTCCCTGCGTCTGCCAGGACCCCGGGAATCTCTTCCGTGGGTCACTCCTGGCCAGAGCGTACTCCCTGACAACGCTGCAGGTCTCTGCTGACCCCGTGCTGAGGCTGCGTCCGGCCCAGGGGGAGGCCTGAGCAGGAGGAGAGCCGAGGGCCTGGCCTCTGCAAAGGTACTGTGCTCACGGGTGACCTGCCCCTCACTCTCCCGTTTCCCTTCAGCGCAGCCTCCCAGGCTCCCAGCGGCCAGGCTTCCTCCGAGGCCACAGCACACATGGCAGAGCTCTTCTCCTGCCCAGCCCAGCGTGGGTCCTCCCAGCAACCCGGCCGCAGGGCCTCTGTGTGTGCGCCCTGACCCGTGGCCCAGGCCTGTCTTCTCTCCCCGGGCAGTGACCCTACCTCCCAGGATGCCTGCCTTGTGTCTGTTGACTTTTCTCCTTCCTGTCTTCTCACATTTGCTCCGTCTTCCCCATCTGTAAATGGCATTTCTTGGGGTGTTCAGGGGCCCTGGACCACAGGCATGTGTCCTGTCTGTGCCGGGCCATGGCCCGTTCCAGTCAAAGGCAGATGCCTGCGGTGCCGTCCTAGCGGGCAGGGGAAACTCGGCCCAGAGCGTGGTCAAAGGGAGCTCTGTGTGTCTTCGTGGCTGCATGTTTGGGTGGCAGCTTGCTCCTCATTTCTCGCTATTTTTACTTTGAAAGACTCTCTCTCCTGTCCTGGGCCCCTGCCCTGCCAAGGGAAACGCGGTGGTATGAAAACATCAAGTGATTTTGAGCCCAGACCGTCCTGGGTTCGAATTCTGTGCCATCATTTCTTAGCTGCCCCTACCCATCCTCCTCTGGGGGACACTACCCAAGGGACATGGGGACAGGGCAGCCTCCCACTTTGGCCCTTGCTAGGATGAGGGGTCAGAGCGAGTGGCGAGGTCCCATGTCTGGTGGGCACCCCCTCATGCCAGCCGCCTTCCCAACCGCCCCTTGGGGCTGGACCACAAGAAAAGGCCCCAAGGTCCCCTGTCACTCATGCTCACACGTGACCTGCCCTTCCCAGGGCCTAGGAAAGAAGGACGCCGTCATTCTGTGTTGACCTCTGTGTCTTCATTTCTGGGTTGTTTTTTAAAACAAAACCACATTGTTACACTTTGTATTGAACACTAAGATCCCCTCTTTAACAGGAAACAGAGATCAGTTTGTACATCAGAGTGAGGAATGGTAAAAACTGGTGACTAGGGAAGAGATGTTCTTGTTCACGGAAAGAACAGCTAGCCCTGGAGCCCTTAGTCGATTCTGGACGCTCGGCTAAGTGGTTCGCATATTTTCATCCTATTCTTTCGGCTGCAAGGAACTGAGACCACTGAGAATTCACTGACTCAGGGGCCCGGAAGGCCCGGAGCGGTCCTGGCACAACTTGACCCAAAAGTATAAACTTTGAACGGTATCATCTGGTGCTGCTCTCTCTCTCTCTGTGTCTCTGTGTGTAGCTATCTCATTCGGTGTCTGTCTGTCTGTCTGTCTGTCTGTTTCCTTCCGTGTGTCTCTGTCCATTTCTGTCTCTCTCATATGCTCAGAGGTGTTTATACTACATGGGTGCTTTCGCAGAGCTTTCGAGTCTGAGTTATCATCTGGTATTTCTATCAGGCTCCATCTGCTTCCAGAACTGTGTGCAAACAGTCACATCCCAAGCTCAGAAAAGAGGGGACATAAAACATTTTTATTTCTCTGACCCGAAGAGCCATATGATCCAGAATATGTGAAAGGAACTCAGAGAAAGGAAGGAAGAACAGATTGTCAGGCCTGGCCACAGCGCAGGGAGACTCTTGGACCAGTTTTCATAAAACCAGCCCCAGCACGCGCCTCATGCCCACAGCGCGGCTTTCCAAACAACCGCGTCTTGTCTCCTAGGAGAGCATGCAGGCCTGGGTTCAAAATCCCGGCTCTACAGCTTTCTGCTGTGTGATGTGGAGGACATTACTTAACTTCTCTGTGCCTCGGTTCGCTCCACTGTAAAACAGGAGTAATAATTCCTACTGTGGAAGGATGCTGTGAGGATTAGGCTTACGGAAAGCCGTTAGCATGGTGCCTGGCCTGTGGTGGTGGTGGAGGTGGTGGGGTTGAACATGATGCTGGTAGGGAAGGGGGCAGGAAGCAGTGGTCCAGATGGTGCTGGTGAAGGTGGTGGTGGCAGAATCTTCCAGTTCATTCCTCTACTTTCCACAACCCACGTGTGTGTTACAAAGCCAGCACCTTTCAGTGACACAGTGTCCCTGTCTTTCAGACACCCTTCTCCCTGAGGGGCTTCCAGAGTCACCGTTGAGCGTTCCAGCCCCTTCAGCTGAATTCCCATAGGAACGGAGCATGAGTCACCTCATCTTGGTGACCAGAGAGCCAGGCTCTGGGCTTGGGCCTGAGAGTGCCACTGTGAACAGACACACGTCTGTGCCTTCCGTTCCCTGCCTTGGAACTGCTCAGCTTTCCAAGCACAGAGTGGCTCCCTTTCTGGCTTCCCCACTTCTCCCCCATCGCCCTTTCTGCTCCGAAGGTCTGACTTCTTGCACCTGAGGTCTCACTCCAGGGTAAGCCAAGTGAACAACAAAAACGCAGACTTTTTTTCCTCCTTAATGCAAACCAAGAACTTCCTGCTGCCTTGCTCCAAAGTTACTATGAGGAAATTCCTCAACATTGAGAGAACAAGCTCTAAAAACCAAGGTGAGCCTCATCACTGCCAAACCGAGCTGAGTTTAGAGCCGAAGCACCAAGAACTGAGTGGCAAATTTTAAAAGACAATATTGACCCAGAGCTCGTTTCCCCTTCGAGCAAGCTGATGGTTCTCGAGAGACAGAGAGATGCTGTCCCATCACGTTTTACAAAAACACACTGTCCACGGAGATTTCAAAAAGTATGACATCAGGAGAGGAAACACGTAAGATCTGGAACCAGAAGCCCAGGTTCAGGTCCTGGCCCTTTGGTAGCCCGGTCCACCTGAGTTGAATTTCTACATCTGCAGACGGGGGAGAAGCGTGAAACGGGCCTCCGTGCGCATGGAGGGATGGGCTTCAAACAGTGAAGGGCTCTACAAAGATAAGCCCTTTTATCCTTTTGAATCATTTGAACATCGTTCTAGGACAATTCCACTTTCAACCTTCAGGGCAGGGATGGGGCTCTCAGCTGTGGCGAAGTCCCTCAGCCCGTCCCACTGTTCTCAAGGCCCCCCTGTAAACCTAAGGTGGAATGAGGTCAACGATCACTCCCTCCAAGAGGGTGCAAACAGGCCCGCACCGGGCACTGGATTTTGGTCTGTGACAAATGCTACTAACAGGAGCCTCTGCTGTGCTGAGGTTGAGGCGGCAGCGAACATCTTGCAGGGTGACTTGCATATATATGTAGGTGTTCCTGGGCTGGGCAGTCTCCTCCTGGGGAACTTGCTAAGAAAACAGGGACCAGAGTAATCGATCTTTGAGACCCAAATGCTCTTGAACAGAAGCACCGGGAGGTAGCTGGGAAGGCAGCCGGAAAAGAAGTTAAAACTCATGGCAGGTTTAGCAGCCGGGTTGAATGCCTAGCTGAGCCCAGGGCGAGCATGAAGGGGTGACAACGGGTATAGCAAAGGTGCTCCCACCAGGGCTTCCCCTTCGCACAGTGACCATCTTCCTGCGTCACACGCTCCAAGCCCACCCTGCTGAGCCTACGTCACTCACAGATTGACTAAGTGGCCTGAACCCAAACTAGCACCAGGCCAATGCTGGCTGCTGACTTTTGTCAATGTGGCTTTTGTTCTGCCCCTTGATCCTTAGGTTTGCATCCGGGACAGGCGGTAAAGCCCTCGACCAGTGTTTCATGACCACCGGTGCAGCCAAATATCCCGCCACAGTCTGGAGAGGGCAGCCGGCACTCCTGTCCAGCCCTCCAAGACCCAACAGCTGCAAAGAGGCTGGGGAATCGCTGGGGAGAAGAGTCTGCAGTGAAAGTGCAGTTCTGCATAGAACTGGACCCTCTACTCTTGGGGAAAGGGTGGGGACAGCACTCACCCAAGTCCCCAGGGAGCTTAGCAGCTGGTGCGGGTCACATCTGGTGAAGAAAGAATGAATGCATGTACGGGTTCACAAACCTCTCTGCATGCGCTGTTACCTGTATCTGTCAGACCACAAGCAAATGAGCCAACTCAGTGAATAAAGCATAGAAAGTAGGTCCAAGTGCAGGGCTGCTGCCCACTGGCTCAGCGGAACTGAACAACCGGCTTAACCTCTCACTGCTCGGTGTCTTCCTCGGGACAACAGAGGGCCCTGTGATATCTCCCTCACTGGGCTGCCATAGGGATTAAATGAGGTGACTCATGAAAAGCACTTAGGACAAGCCAGGAACAAAGAATCAACGAATAGTAGCTATTGTTATCATAATCATTATTACTATTCAGCAACATCAAAACAGTGAAGCAGCCCAAGTTGAAGAGGTGAAACGCGGACCCTGCCGACAGACAATAAAAGGGGTCAGATGAGCAGGTCCCCTTGTAGTGCTTCCATCGCTGTTGTCACAAGAAACAGCATGGGCGGATCTGTGATGGGCCTTTTTCACCTCCCAAGTCTCCAGGAAGGGGAGCCAGTCATCCAACGTCTCCTGAGAGCGATATCTTGTGTGTATATATCGTCCCTGGCCCCTCTGCCTGTTGTTGCTGGTTGGGCTCTGTTTGCGTGTTTTTCCATCACTCTGGCTGGGCAAATTTGATATCCTCATTAGCTGGAAAACAACCGGCTGTGATCTCAAGTCTCTGGAAGGTCAGCTCAAGAAGCAGCATCTTCCTAGCAACAGTTGCTAGGGAAGATGATGAGGGTGGACTCAACTCCCAGTGGAGATGAAGACATGGAGGGCTATATAATTGGCATTTGTTTCAGTGAGGCTGGTGGGGGACTTGCCACTAGGAAGGGCGTCTGTAATCTCTTTGGTTAGGAGTCCTGGCTGGCCTTTCTGTTTTATTCGCTGTCATTTTATTTTCCTAAAATACGAGAACACCAAAGTGTCCAGTCCAAAGGTTTCTAATCCTATTAGACACAACACCACACTTCTGTAGTAAATATTTTGCAATATCCTTTGCTATCCCTTAATGAAAGTATAGATGTATAACCTACCAAAGTACAGTCTTAAAAATAAGTTAATGTGCTGCAATATAAATAATAACTTATAAGATAAATATCAATGTGCAAATGCTTACGAACCAATATACTTAGAAGACCTAATAAACCTAATAAACTGATCAGATGTTTATATCCAGTCTTGATATATTATCCAGGTTTATTCTTTCTAGACGAGCTTTTTAAATAAGAGTTAAACAAGTACACTAACAATAGTATAGGATAACCAAGAATTTAATGCCTGTGAGTGCAGAGTTAGAGAGTGCTGCATCAAACACTAGGAACGATGTCATCAGTGATTTTTCAAAGTGCTGACCGACTCGGTAAAGCTATTTCTAAACAAGACAAAGTACAAGCTTTTTCCCATTTCCGTGGCACTTGCCTTTCTAGAAAATTCAGTGTGTATTGAAACCGTAACACAACAGTTTGACTTTGTAAGTAAAACAGAGCTGGGCTCGAAGCCCAGGTGATTATAAATGACTTTTTCTACAGAGAAAAGGAGCAGGGACACGATTCCAAGTGCTCATGAACACAGATGCTTCCCTCCCTGACTCTCACCCACTAACTGCCAACGCAGCCCTGCCCCATCACTGTGACAATCAAACCTGCCTCCACAGATTTCCAGAATGTTCTCTAGGAACATCAGTTATCTAGGCCAGTCCCCCGATTGTAACGGAGGACCTAAGTCTCACCCTCATGCAGTGCCCAGCACAAGCATGAAGGTGGAAAATTTCTCATTATGGATTACACTGTCTTCTCAATAAAGCAAACATCAATCCCCAAAACCAATCCTCCCAGTCCAAAGCAGAAATGGATGAACAGAAAAAACATGTGTCCAGTCTATTACATACAGAGCCAATGAATTTGCTATTAAAATGTGAGAAGTAAAAAGGATCACAACGCTGACACTGGAATTTCTCGCTGCTGTCCCTCGCGGCCCGGCCACCGCCATGAAACAGCGACGCCTGCGCCCTCGGGAAGTGCTTTCCGACCCGCAGTGAAAGAAGCCGCCCCAACCCCACCCCACACAAGAAAACCGAGCTGGGAACAACTGGTCTGAGCCACCCTGCCTCCGAGGTCCAAGCCAGCCCCCAAGAAGGGGTCCTGCCATGTTGTAAGAAACGATCCTTAGAGGAAAGAAATGAAATTCTCTGTTTGTCCTAAACTTCGAGGGAGACTTGACTTTGCCAATAGCCCCCGATGGATCCGGGAGGGGCCCAGGAATACGCATTTGTAGCTATCATCCCAGGCAATTTCTGAACAGGTGACCCTTAGAAGGCGCCCTGAGAAACACCACCAAGTGGGCATGTGTGGCTGGCCTCTAGAGAGGAAAGAGGTGGACGTGGGACATGAGAATACAGAGGCACGGGACCTTTCATCCTTGGAACTGGGAGATCGGGGAGAAAGGACCCAAAGAGTCAGGGGTTCGACTGCTTCTTAGAAAGAGCACTTCGATCAATAGCTGCTCCTCCCACCAAAACATAAGTTCCAGGGGTCTCTGTTTGCTTCCGCTGTATTCCTCCTTGAGTGTTCAGCACATAATAGGCGCAGAGTAAGTATTTTTCAAGTGAATGAATGAATAAATAACGAACGAACGAATGAATGAACGGTGAATGGGTGAATAGTGGAAGGGGTGGGGATGGTTTGGAAGGATGTTGGGGGGCTGGAAGGCTCTTGCTGTGGCCGCAGCATGGGATAAGGACCTGTGTCCAGCTGGGGGGTGGGGATGGAGAGGCAGAGAACTAACGATCATTCTGGCATCTTCGAGGCCATGGAGACCTCATGGTGCTTCTTGGAGGCATTCCTGTATTTCTAGCATATTTTAGAATGCCTATGAAACTAAAGCAGTTATGAGGCATAATCAGGACTGAACTGCATTGCAAAGCCTGTCCTCCACCCCACCCCACCCCTGGGAAATATATTCTTCAAGCGCAGGCAGCTGGGCAGTGAGACAGAACTCCTGCTTTATCCAGACCAGAGCACACCCAGACCAGGCAGACACGTTCCTAGCTCATTCCAGCTAGAGGTTTCATTCTGGGTTTGGCAGTCATTTTGGGGTTTTTGTGTCCTAGAGATATTTAACTCTGTACTTAATTTAGGTTTAATAGGCAGCTATTATGTTAAATAGAGACCAGCTGAACTGATTGTTTAAGACATAGTTATGGCTGTTTAACAACTATGTGGTTTGACTGCTACATCCCAATAAAGGTTTCCCAGTCCTCGGCTATTATGATGATTTTGTACACGACAACTGTCCTCACCTAGCTACTGCCCTCTCTTTAACAACTGCCTGAGAGCCCGGAAGCCCCCAGCTCTGCTACGGCCCCTGGTCCCCAGACTGCTGAGTGTCTGAGAATTCATGAGTACCCACAGAGACCAGGAAACTGGAGCTGAAGTCACGTGTGGCTATGCAGGGGGGCCGAGCCCCGCAGACAAAGAGCAGGCTCCTGGCTGCAGGCCAGCTCCAGCCCCGCACCACCTGTCAGCAGGACTCGGGACTCGCCTACCAACGGCAACGGGGCTCTGCTGGGAAACTCAGAAGCCACAGCTGAGCCCAGGAGGTAACACGGGCACTTGGGACTCTGCTGGGAGAACAGAATCTGTGTGTAACAGAGAGAACTAACAGGAAAACTATAGGGTACTGACTCTCTAGAAGTTTCCTCTAGCACAGTATTGCTTGAAGTGTGATTCATGGACCAGTGCCGGTCTGAGACTGGTTCCTACTGGTCCACGAATTGAGAATGAGCATTTAGAAATCTGTGCTGCAATCTGAAATTGTCACGATATCCAGGCATGAGACCGATGGATCTGGCTGGGTGACCCGGCCAGTTTGGGCATCGCTGAGCTCATATGCAGAGGTGTCAGTGGCCCAGGCTGCGGCTAGTCCTGTGTCCCTGGAACACGCACCTGTCTGCCAAGTATTGAAAACGTGAAAACTAGCCTTTCCACTCAGGTGCTGTCCCTAGCCTGCTTGCACACTCACGGTGCATAACAAGACTTTTAAAATCTTCCCTACGTATATTTAAAAATGGCTGAAATATTAAGTGTTGTGTATATTTTGCAATTAAAAAAAAGTTCTTAAACTGAATGTTTCTGTTTCCAGAATCAAACTGAACCTCTTTAAAAAAAAAAATCAATAATGTTAATATAACAAAAATCACTGGATTGCATAAAGGGGAAAATGTTGTGGTATAAAAGGATACTTGTAAAGCAAATTCATGTAAATTAGATCTCAATCAAACTGCTGTTTTAAAAAAGACAGAAAGCTGGCTGGATGGGTGGATGAACAGACAGACACACGGGTGGGCACACACATGGACACACAGATACGACAGGAACTGGCTCACAGCATTAGACAGGCTGAGGAGTCCCCTGGGCTGCTGTCCGTATGCTGGAGACCCCGGACAGTGGGTGGGGTGGTTCAGTCGAGTCCAAAGGTGGAAGCATCAGGAGCCACAGTGGGCGGTGGGTGGGGGGGCGGGGGGAGTCCTGGTCCCACTCAGAAGGCGGAACACCGGGAATGCCAATGTCCATGGGCAGGAGAAGGCGCACAGCTCAGCCCAAGCACAGGGAGCAAATCCACTCTCTCTCCACCTTTTCGTTCTAGTCAGATGCTCAATGACGAGATAATGCGCATCTGCATTGCTGAGGGTGACCTTTACTCAGTCTACCAACTCTAGTGCTAGTCTTCTCGGGGAATGCCCTTACAGACACACCCAGAAATGATGACTTACCAGCTATCTAGGTATCTCTTAGCCTGGTCGAGTTAATGAAGTTAACCATTGCATGCCCACTCATTCAACACCCATATGCCGAAGCCAATGGTGCCTCGCTCATCAGCCTGAAGACTGAGAACCAACCAGAAACACCGGCGTTGCACCCTGCAGCCAGTGCAAGCCAGCAGGGAGAGAAACGCGCGCACAACCAATGGCGACTCTTCGGGCTGAAGACTTCGCCAGCTACGGGAACCCAGGGCACTGGGGAGGGAGCAAGCCAGGCTTGCTCGTTCACTTCAGGGACTCTGCATGACTGCTGGCAACACTCGATCACTGCCCCCTTCCAGCTAGCATGGAGACAGTTCAGCCTGGCTGCTGGGCACAGCATTTCGACTTCAGGCACTTTGCCTGGGACCATCCATGGACTGGACTGCTCTACACACAAGCTCGTCAGGCAAAGAGTCGACGCTCCCCACCCACTCCCCCAGACTGAAGGTTTGGGGTGCTGCTGACTTTGACTCCAGCAAGCTTTGACATGCTAATGCCTGAGACAAATTTAGGAGAAGAAGGCCTCCCTGCAGGCTCATCCCAGGCCAGGACACTGAGCAGCAGAAAACACATTTTTTAATCTGAACCTCCATGGAATAAAAGAAATGGAGTCAGCTTAAGTCCCCGGAACAGGGAGAAAAAGGCAGGCAGGAAACGTTAAGATGACGAAGCCACAGCAGGTCTTTGCACTCATGGGCCAAAGAGAACCAGGAGCCGAACGGAACTGAGAAAGGAAGGCGAATAAAGTCGTTGGAAGGAAGGACTTCACCAGCAGCTTTTCTGATGAATAAAATCAGACTTTCGGAGGCAATTTCTCAAGTGGGGTTTATTTTAAGCCTTGACAATGAGCAGGAAAAGCCTTTGGGAAGCACAGCTTTCTGGAGGCCTGGGAACAATGTGGAGGTCAAGTTGGAATTATTTACACTCATCAGGGTGGGCCTAGCGTGGATGATTTAAACCCGGGCCAGCCCAACGCAGCCTTCAGCCTCCACCTCTACTGACCTCTGGGCACACTTCTCACCGGACACATTTCCTGGCCCCACATCAGCTGTCTCTTCTGTCCAGAAAACACCAGCTGCCCAAAACTCTTACTTACATTTTGTCCCCAATATATATATATATGTGTGTGTGTGTGTGTGTGTGTGTGTGTGTGTGTGTGTGTGTGTGTGTGTGTGTGTGTGTGTGTGTGTGTGTGTGTGTGTGTGTGTGTGTAAGTTACTTTAGGGAAGGCAACTTATAACTGAAACCACGATTTCTAATTTTTGCTAGAAACTTATCGACTGATTTGTGAGGCAAAAAGCGGGTTTCCGCCGACTCCGCCGGAGCGGAATGGGCCTGCCCCACCTCCCAGTGTTGCACACAGAGTGCCGCTGTCCGTCACTAACCCCAGCTCTCGAAGCCCAAGTGTTCACCGTGAATTCAGACAGCAGAGGCCGGCCTGAGAGTCTGCGTCGCCCCAGCCCGCGTTCTCAGACAACTCCCAGGCATCGTGATCCGCGCCCATCTCCCCGAAGGCCTGTACTGCAGACCCGCCAACAGCTGAAAGTTATAAATAGGACAGCGGGGGAGGGGAGGAAGTTCGGGAAGCAAAATCTAACAGGGAGCCAGATGCAATGGGCCAAGAAAGCTCTTTGGAGGGACAAAGAAAGAAAATAGCTATGGTGCGCTTCTAAAACCAAACAGAGTGTTCACGCCGACCTCATTAATTGACTGTCAAAGAGAACCTGAGGGATCACTCTGACCCAGTGACATTACTTGGGGAATGTCACTTCCTCGTGTAATAGCTGATCCAGGTGAGTGGCCAGCCAGCACTACTAGGTCCCTGCAGAGCGGGAATTCCACAGGACACCTGAACTTGGCACAGTGGCACACACTAACCATGAAACATGACCTCACGGCCAGGGGTGCCCATGGCAAGGGCAGGTTCTGTTTGTTGGGGTGACTGATTCACATGCCTCTCCCCACCTGGATCCTAAACTCCCTGTCTGTCCTGCTTGCTAGTGAATGCCCAGTGCCTGCTCCAGTGCCTGGTGCGTGGAAGGCACTCATCCTCTCTTACCCCCTGTCGCCGGGCCAGCCTCCGCACCATGGCGTGAGCTTCACCGTGGGCCTCTCGCTTCACCGTGCTGTCATTCGGTTTCCCCACCTGTCTCCTCTGGTTAGTTTATGGGCTCGTCTTAGCTTCCTGGCCCCAGCGCCCCGTAGGCTGCCTGACTGGCCCATGCTTGTAGAACAATTAAACTGCTCCCTAAGGAAGAGGCACACAATTTAAAGAAGCTCCCACTTGTGACTGTCTCTTATTATATACGTTAACAATTTTGGACTTCTTGGTTTATTCACGATGTCATATATTCTTTCCTTACAAGTATCTTCAGCTGGGGAATTAGGAATAACCTGTTTCTTTATAGAAACAACTCAGGAAAGCTGACCTGCAGGAGACTGCAGAAGGGGAAGGAATACTCCTCGTCTTCTACAGGGTTTACGTTGTTTTTTTTCAAAACACAATTGGCCAAGATGGAGCCCATGCTGCTCATGCTAAGCTAGAAGCCTCAGACTTCTCTTCCCATCTATGTTCTTAGGACCATCATCCTCCATTCTGGGCGTGTGCAGTTAATTTAATGCACCAGCCGGTGAGGTCCTTCTGAGTTACTGTCTCTACGGGAAGCCTGCCACCAAAAGCCGCACTGTTCCCACTGCCAAAATCATGTCCCATGGCTCCGTGGGGCTGTGTCCACCTGGGGTCCTGCCAAGGGCTTTCTTGGCTTGTTCTCTGCTGCTGAGAAGGAACAGCCTGATCCCTCTGTGCTGTGGTCTCCAGAAGAGCTGGTCAGTGCATCTACCTCTCTCTCTGTCTCGCGGTGACCCCAGGGGAACTGGCTCTGCCACCCATCCTCCCCAGGGAGTGGCGTCTACGTTTCTCCAGAGGCCGCCATGCAGAGCCTTGCGCCTGCTGTGTGGGCAGAACCATTCAGTACAGTCTGGATGCATTTCCCTTTGGAAATTCCATTTAGAAAAGTGTTTTCTCTAAAACCCAGACCTCTGGGCAGGGGTGGGGTAGGCTAGATTTCTCTGTCTTTATATAGTTTTTCACACTCCAACTTATGACCCTTCAATAGGATATAAAATTAATTTTGAGGGCTGGACCAGCATTGAATGCAGAGAAGTTCATTATCAACAGGAGAAGGGTGGACTGACCATCTTCCGTTGTGGTTAAAGGTGAGAGAGATCTATCGGGAGGAACTGGCAAGTGTGACGCTGGGGGCTGCCCAGCACAGGCCACCAGGAATGCCAGGCTGACCTTGCAGGTTGGGGCTGCCGTTCTCACACGAGATTTCCTCCACCTCACGGGAGCCTCGGCTCTGCTCTCAGGGCCTTTCCCCTGGCCAAACCGGGTCCACCTGGATTCTCTGCGATAATCCTCCTTATTGAAAGTAAACTGATTGCAGACTTGAATCGCATTCTGGAACACCTGCAGAGCGACACCTAGCTTAATGTTTGCATTGCTGGGGCCTGCAACCTACCCAAGTTGACAAAAAAGAAGAGAGAGAGAGTGTACAGCAATTTTTTTTTTACCCGTAAAATATTATGGTGGTACAACCTTATGCTCATATATTTGAAAATCTCGATAAAATGGATCATTTTCTAGGAAAATACAAATTAATAAATTTGTCTCAAAGAGAGGTAAAAAAAAAAGAAATTGCCCTGGCCAACAATCATGGAAGAAAGCAAACCAGCTTCAAAGAACTGCCTCCCCCTCAAAAAGGCTTTGGGGCCAGCCTGGTGTCACGGCGTGTTCTTTCAAATGTTCACGGGACAGATCATGCTCACATTATGTAAACTGCTCCAAAGTGCAGGAGAAGATGGGATACAATCCAACTCATTTTAGAAATCTAGCAGAGCATCAAGACCAAAACCTAAAAAAGGATATAGTACGAAAGTTAATAAATTAACTTCATAACAAAGCTCAATCCTAATCAAATACTAGCACACTGAATTCAACAGGACAGCAAAGCACAACAATAGCTTCTGGGGTGACAGGGTAGACAGCACACACTCCTGCCATCTGCCCCAGCAGGGACGCGTGCGTCCCCTGACCGGTGAATGACACCTGTGAGGGGCACTGGGGCAGCCCACTGAGCGAGGAACACCCCCTCACTTACCGCCGCTCCCTGCCAGGAAGAGGACAGACCTGAGTTAGCAGGGGAGTTGAGCAAGGCAGTACAAAGAGCTCCGTCTCCTACACCTGGGAACAGCGGCATGGGGAGCTCCACCTCAAATACCTCCCCCAAATACCTCCTCACTGTGCCCCACAGGTGGCCCACAGTCTCAGGCCTGCCACAGAGTGGGCACCGACAACAGCAGCCGGGAGTACGGCGGGGCACTTCCTTCCCTTCTCCCCACCCCAGAGTACTTAAAAGGGAGGGAGAGCCAACAGGAGTAAGAGCCAGAGGTCCCAGGTTGCGCCTGTGTGAAGGGAGGCAAGGAGGCAGGATGCAAACTGCACCTGAGATTGAAGTGCTCCTCCGGGCTGAACGCTCCAACTCAGAGGCCCCAGGGCTGTGGGACCCGCAGGCCACATGGGTCTAGCAGGGGAGGCAGCAGGGTGTGAGTGTGGCTGATGTAAGTGCCCAAGACACTGGTTATATTTTTCTTCTGTAACTGTATTTCTTTCTAATTACTTTTATAAACAAAAACAAGTGAAACTGACGCTGTGGATTATGTGGAAAGGAAAAGTTTGTCATTTAAGGAATATTTCAAAGAGGCTGCGACATTTCACCTGGAGAGGATTTAGGGGCACTCACCATCCCATATCTAAAGAGGTGCCCTTTGTAACCAACGACTCCATTGAAAATGTAAGCCATACATAGTAACATCTGAAGAAAGGACAGGCTTATGCTGTGATCTTGCAGATTCCAGAGCAAGAGTTAATGATTTCCAAACTGGGGGAGACAGATTTCAGTTCTAAGTGAGGATGACTCTTCCTTCCCCCGGGGCAGCCCAGCGTGGATCAGGTGTCTGTCCAGGCTTTCACATCAAGCTGCATTATCAGCTTCTGAAGAGCCCCGGTAGCCCGCCCAACTTCAGTGTTCTAGGATCCCTACCTACCGAGCTGGCCCGGAGCTAGCTGCTTAATGCTGAATCCAGCCGGGCTGGGCCACAGCTGGTCTCATCGATAAATACCGTGGACCGGTGCAAACTCAAGTACTTGAATGCCACCTCACCCCCAAGCGGTGTCTCCTCAGGCTTTCGGCTTTTCAACTCCCCTAAGGAGGACCCGCACCCGCAGTCACGCGTGATTGCAAAGGACAGGGAAAAGTGGTTCTCCCTCCCTCTGTTCTTTACAATGGAACGGTGAGATCATCCTCGAAGCAGCTGGGGGGGGCGGGGATTAGACTTCACAATGCCACAGAAACGACAGGTTTGGTTAGCAACAACAGAGCCTGGCTTTGCAGGAGTACTTGCACGCACCAGCTGCATTCCCTCCATGTGTTTTCAGCAGCTCAGACTACCCTGCGTGAGGTGAGAAAAGTATCTTGCACAGTGTTACAAAGACTCAAACCGCCAGAGTCTCCAAGGTAGAGTTACAACCAGATTTCCCGGTAAAGCGGGAGGTGCGGTACCGTGCAGGCTCCTTGCCAGGCACAGGAACCGTGCGCTGGCCCCTGGAGCCCCGCCAGCCTCGGCTCCTCAGCTCCTCTCGCAGTCCCTCCAGCCCAGACATTCCTCCAAGTCCGTGCCTTTCTGGGTCCCTGAGGCCCCTCGCCCGGCTTTCTGCATCTCCCCTCGAGAACCTCCTCAATGTTCCTGAACTCCAACTCGCCCGCCCAGCTCACATTTTGCTGCTCCCTCCCCGTCCTCTCCTGGGAACCTGGTCAGGCCTCTCTCTTGATGCTTCCCTGTCATTCCCTGCCTCTGTCTGGGCTGTGAGCCCTGGGGGCAGGAGCTCTGTCTTCTCAGCCCCACATCCCGTCCGCCATGCCCGGCACACAGCGGGCGCTCAGCAAGCACTGGGTGACGGACTGAATAAGGCAACCACACCATGGTAAATGTGTTCCCCTTTTCTAATCCAGGCAGCAGTGTTCCAAAGCCAAGGCGACTGGGTTTGGCAGGGCTTGTACCCCTGATCGCCCGGTCTGTCTTTCCTAATTCTCTAAAGCACACTGTATGCCCCACGAATCAATCAAGAGTCGTGTGATTATTGTGCATTTTAGTTAATTGCAAACCCAATCAGTTCCCATAAAAAGCTGGCATCTTACACAAAGTTGAAACAGGCCACTGGTTCTGAAACTGCGTGTGATGTGGTTTCCTGATGGGCCAGGGACCTTAGAGGAATATTTATGACACTCACGGATGACATCCTAGCTATTGTCCATGCTCCTTTTACGGCATCATAAAGATCGCTTTTTACAGTCAGGCTGGCTGATATCTTCATCAAATCCCCTAATGTGCACATTCACCAGAGGAACACTTGTGCCAATGAGTAACATTTCAGCAACGTTCAACAAAGGTTTATTGAGTGCCTGCTCTGAGCAGGGCACTGAGTAATGGGATTTGTCTCCAAAGCTTTCAAATCTGCTAAAAATACGCTCAATTTCACAAACAGTCAGGACAAAAAAATAGCTTGCTCTCGTCTCCCCTCTGGGGCCCACTGGGTGAAAATGCACCGAGAGCTGCCCAGGGAAATAAAACCTCCCTTCATGGACCTTCCAGATCTTTTGAAAAGTTCTGTCTGCAGCTGGCTCGGAAGAACTCGCTCATTAAATTCTGCACACAAGCTCTGCTTCCAAGCAGCTGAGCTCTGGAGCACCCTGCAGTCCCTCGGCCCCGAGGACTTGCCTCGCCGAGTTCCCGAGACTGGACGAAACACAGATGGCCACCGCCCTCCTCTCCCTACTTCAGCAGGATTCAAAGGCACCTTCAGAGCAGAGGGAACGACGCCATCATAATGTCCTTTGAGCCCCCGTTTCTTCATCTGAAAAGGGGAATAGGGCTGTCTTACCTCGCGCCCCGCCAACCCCCACCCCGGGCCACCACGCAGAAGTGGCCGAGAAGATGGAGGAAGGGGACTGACAGGGGAGGAGCACGTCAGGACACTCAGCCAGCCTCAGTGAGCAGCAAGGCGTGGAAGAAGGGAGAGGAGGGGGACAGTCGTGCCGAGGCTTCGAGCCCGGTGGCCACGTGGACGGTAACTCCACGGAGCACAGCAGAGGAGCCACACGCGCACTGAGAGCTAGTGGCTCTGGCTTTGGCTAAAACGTGTGTCCTACCTCACTCCCCTTCTTCCCTACCAAACCCAGTTCCCCCTTAAGCCACAGTGTTTCCTCCCCCAGGAGGCCTTCCTAGCCATTCAAGGGCAAAACAATCTCTTTCTTTAGTGTGTGTTTCTCACAGCATTTCGGAATCACTGGATGTGATCCCCTCCCCACTGGGTAGCAATGAGGGCCTGGGGCCAGCAGGTGGAAGACAGGTGGGACCGAACACGTCCAGGTGTCACGTCTGGAGGCAGAGGCCTGGGCTGGGAGACAATCCTAGGGGCATCAGGGCATGGTGATGAGGCATCAGGACTCAGAAGTGGAGGGGATAATCCAGGGACAGCGTAGGCAGGAAGGAAAGGAGTCGCCGTAAGGTACTGAGCAGGACGGAGCACGTGTATCGGACACCTGGCGATTCTCGCCCAGGCAGCTTTAGCACCCGGTGTCCCCAGCACCTTGCCTCCTGGGACGCCCCCTTTCATGCTCCCCTTGCAAGCAACAATGCCACCTCTCCTAGCCCCAACTCAGGACTATTTGCCTTTGATGACTGAAGGAAAAATGAAACACTCCGCCGAAAAGCAAACAGCAACATTCTCTGGACGTGTTTCTTTTCAGTGCCTGCCCCACGGCCCTGTCTGCGGGCTACCCCTGCCACTGCCTAATAAAAGCTTCTGAAGCAGAGCTGACGGGGGCATTTGAACTGGGGAGAAAAGCTATTGATTGTTGACATGCTGCTGGCTCCTTGGGTTTCCGATATTAATAGCTCATCAATGCCTCCCGAGTATTTAACAACCTGCCTTCTCTCCTCTCCAGACAGAACGAGTGCAGTTCCAGCCTTGGGAAAGAAAGAAGGGCTCGCCTACACATGGAACAGACTGTCTTTGTTTCAAAAAACCTGGTTTTCACCGGCCCAGTATTTACGACGCGTTAATTCACCTCCCAAACACCCACTATGATACATGACGCACTGAACTTGAACCTCCTTCCCTTGACCAAGAAACTGAGGCCCTGCTGACACAGGCGCCCTGGAGAATGCTGGAAGGTTCCCACGCAGGTCCAGGGGGTGGCCCTGGTAGCCACACAGTTTCTCCCCTGGTCACAAGGGCCTCAGCCACCGCTCTCAATGTCATCAGGACGCCGGCCGTGAGGTATTTTAAACGCAAACACTGTGGACTAACCAGGCTCGGCATCTCCCTGGGAAATCTCAACCCTACGGGACCAGTTTCTGCTCAGAGGCCGAGGTTCCCCAGGTCTGCACCTACGTCTCATGTGACGGTGTCTCTCATGAGCCCCCAAACGGGAGCTCCCTGCCTTCGGGTCGTCTCCGATGACCTGCAGATACCTCTACCTCTGTACGTACAAAACCGAACTCGGTATCTTTCCCCCAAATCTGATCGCACAACCGCATCTCCTCAGGCTGTTGGGTCACTCATACCCTCGAACCACACTCATGAGCATTTCCCAACCCCTGCCACAGCCAACTGGCACCGCCAAAGCCTGCTGGTAGCAAATGCTTGTGGTCTCTACCACCCCCTCCTCTCCGTCCCCACAGCAGCCGTGGCTGGGCTAGAAAACAACCTTCTAACTGACCCCTCAGTGTCTCTCCAACCTGCTTTCACCCTGTCGCCAGCTGATCTTCTCTAAAATGCAAACCCGACCCTGAGCCTCCCGGCACTGACCTCCTGGGTAAAGTCTGCCTCCAAACCCGGTGCCGCAGCTGGAGAGATCTGCTGACAGCTCCCCGCCAGCACCCCTTTTTCCGACCTCCGGCCTCAGTCAGGCTGTCTGCTCCCCAGACAGCCCGCTTCCAGGCAGCCTGCCTGGCTCCTTGTCCTACCTCAGTGCCGATCGCTCAGCTTTCTGCAGCCATACCTGAACCTTCCTCGAACTCTGCGCCCCTCCTATGCCTGTACCCCTTCACTTCTGGGTCAGTCTCACTTATTAAAAAAGTGGGCTCTGTCATTTACCCCAGCTGCACCCCCAGCACCTAAGCAGCAGCCAGAAAAGCCCATCTGACTAAGGACTGGAAGGAGAGTTTCTGCCTCATCAACATCATTCCCCTTTTTCCTGGGATGGCCTGCACACGGACCTCAGAAAGCAGCTGGTTTTGGGGTCCATACCCCATGGACAAGAACCCACGGGGTGATTCCGCTAAAGGAAGGCGCCCCCAAAAGTTTGCAGCAGTGAAACCTACTTTTTAGGGGGAGAGAAAGTGGTGCAAGCCCATTGTCCCTCCAGAAAACTCCTTCTGTCCCTGATGCCTGTTCTCCAGTCACCCAGGACGGGAGGGAATGCTGGTCTCAGAGCCCTTTTCTTCTCCAGTTTCTTTCGCCGGGAATATTGTATGGTTTAATGCTTGCTCTTCTTCCCAAATGCAGAAGTGTGAGTGGCTCCTTGCTGGGAAGACTGGCTTCATTCCCAGAGGGTCTTTTCACTGGGAAGTTAATCTGCAGGCTGAAGGCAATCTAAGGCCTGGAAGTAATCTTCAGGCTGAACAAATACCAGGACGTGGCCCTCAAACCCCAGGGCCCCAGCTCATAAGACAGTTTAACATTTGGAGGAGGGCAAAGCATCCACCAATACAGCCTGACCCTGACCCCGGGTGGTCACCACACTCTGTGGCCTCAGACTAGTCACTGCACTGGCTAACCATTAGAGTCCCCACCTGTGACATGAGGGAGTTTGACTCAATGATGTGGCTATGTCTTTCCAGCATCACACCTTGGGGCCAGTCTTTTGGGTCTGGGGCAATGGTCACGAGTACTGAAACGGTCCTGGCCTCGGGAAACTCCCATGAAGTGAGAGAAGCCAACCAGGAGTGAGGAATATACAGTGTGTGGCGGACGTCTCCAAAGGTGCCGATTCATTGAAAGAAGCGCTGATTTATTAAGAAGGATGCCATCTCCTTCTCAATCCCTGGCCAGTACAGCTGTTCACCTACCTTGTTCCAATGATGGGCAATCTCTTCTCTCTTTGGGAAGAAAAAACATCCCTTTGAGGTGGAGGCAGCGGAGAGCCACGCATCACTGTCCGTGGGAGGCAAGGTCACCGCAGCACCTTAGGGAGGAGGGTTTAAGAAAATTGCCTGGTAAGTCCTTGCTCCTTAAGCTCAGAGCCTGGCAATAAGATTCAAACTGCTCCACAACCACGCAATGCAAGAATCTGGTTCCCATCACCAGGGATGGGGCCCGGGCGGGGGGGGGGGGGCGGCGGGGGAGGAAAGAGAAGGAGAGGAGCAGAAGGGGAGAAGATAATGCTGCTGAAACTAATTGTAAATTACTATTGATTGTTATACGAAATAAAATACGGTACACACACACGATCTAGAACTAAAACCCAACGTAAGAGGTGACGGGGTGATGACGAGGGCGTGGGGAAGCGAGCTGCTGAGATCTGGCCAGCAGAACGAATGAAGGACTGAGTCACGCTATGACATGCATGGACACTCTGCTAGGCCATGTACAGACGACCACGCATGTAAGTGCATTTACAGGAAACTGCAGTGTCTAGAACAGATGAGTCCATAGACAAAAAGTGGATTCACAGTTACCCGTGCCTGTGGGGGAAGGACTGGGATGGGGGGCAATGACTAAAGGGTCCGGGTTTGTTCTGGGGGTTGATGAAAACGTACTAATATTCACTGCAACCACATGAAATAATATACAACTTTGGGAACATGCAAAAAATCACTGAGCTGTATACTTTAAATGGGTAGCTTGTATTGTGTGGGAATTCTCTCTCACAAAAGCTGGTATATGTATAATTTTTTTAAGTGCACCAAGGCTCTTGAGCTTGCTGTATTGAGGAGAGATCATTATAAATACTGATTAGTCCTAAATGCTGATAGATGGGATGCTGACTATTAATTCAATTACCAAAGTAAGAGCCACTCCTCGGTCACAAGAGAGCAGACTAATCAAGAAATGTCACTCTCAAACACCACTTGCTAAACTCATTCTATGCCTAGATTCGTTTGGGGGTTGGAAGGAGTGTCATGTTGGCAGTTTAGCAGATGTGATAGAGTGAAATACATGTTTTATAATAAATGTTCATTCTGGCAGTTGCAATATGTGCAAAAACAGAACTCTCCCAGGAAGGTGTGAAGTGAGAGTTCTGCTTGGAGACGCTGTGGAGCAAAGCCAGAGGCATGGGGCATGCTCAGGTGGAGAAGATGCTAGAAGGAACACGGGGAGGAATGGAGGAGGCTGGACATGGGGATGGAGAAGACGTAATTTGCAACTCGTGAGTCTCATGGACCACAATAAGGCAAGCATGACAGATATTAAAACTAGACTAAACTTGCCCTGGCTGGTGTAGCTCAGTGGATTGAGCGCGGGCTGGGAACCAGAGGGTCCCGGTTCGATTCCCCGTCGGGGCACATGCCTGGGTTGCAGGCCAGGTCCCCGTGAGGGCCATGTGAGAGGCAACCATACATTGCTGTTTCTCTCTCTCTCTGTCTTCCTCCCTTCCCCTCTCTCTAAAATAAATAAATAAAGAGTTTCGGATTCGGTAGGTCTGGGATGGGCCTCAGAATTTTTATTTCTAGTAAGAGCCAGATGAGGCTGATGCTGAAACTGGAGCGGCCATTCTGTGGACCACACTCTGAGCAGCAGCAGTGAAGGGAGCCTGCCAAATGCAGTTCAGGTCACAGAGGACTCTTCAACAGGCATTTCTTAAGACTGTTCCTGAGCTGTTCCAGGGCAGACAGGGTTAAGGGAGAGAGGACCCCCCTGCGGTTTAGACTGGATTCTAGCTTCCTGCTTATTGACTGCAGTCAAGTTACCCCATAACAAATCCCCTGAAATCACTGCAGTGGTGATGGGCACAGCTGGGCGGTGCCTGTCTGTGTTCATTAAGAGGTCGTCCACACTGCGCGTCTCCCACTGGGTCCGATGCAAAACGATTTGTTCCAACCAGCCTGATGCTTCTCGGGGCTTGCCCATCTGCGAAGTCTGCATTTGAAGACACTGAAATTCCTCAAGTATTTCTCACAGGTCTCCAAGCCCAGTCGTCAAGGTTCCGACGCACGCATCCATGGAGTGGCCACACATTCACACACATGCACCCCACGTGTCTTGAAGCTTCTTAACAGCATTGCATGCTAAGAGCTTATTATCTGCCGATAATAATAAAACTCGTGATTAGAAACAAGTTACTCACGATTATAGCCTGCACTGGAGGCAAATTAACGACTTTGAACCCAAGCAACCTTTGTTTCCAAAACGCAATTTTTTTCCAGCTCTATGGAGATACCATTGACGAATAAAACTGTATAAAGTTAAAAGTGCACAGCATGATGACTGGATACACGTATGTATTGTGATAAGATTACCACGGTAATGTCAGTGATCACCTCCACCACCTCGCACAGTCACCACTCTGTGTGCATGTGAGTGTCTTTCCAGGACATTCCAGCTCTATTCTCTTTGCACAGTGCTGGTGACCACAGTCACCACGCTACACACGGGGATTTCCGCCCCGGTGAAAGGAGCATTAGGAAATACAATATTTTCTTAAGGCAACTTTCCCTGTAATGAGACAGGGCAGAGACTAGCCGTGGTAGGGCTGATGAAGATTAAGATAGGCTCCTTAGAAAGCATCTTGCGACGGAACATGCAAATCACCATGGAAACCAAGCCATGTTTTCATTGTCTAATAGGTTTGCTAATTATACTGAAAAGGTAAGAAAGTCCGCTGCCTAAGGGGAGATGAGGATGAGTATTAGTGAGTACACAGCAAGAAAACGGAGAAATGGGGTGTCCACCCCTCCCTGACCTGCCAGGCAGGGGTGATACACAGGGCGGGGCAGCAGGGAGTCATGCTGGCCTGCTGGACGGAGGGAAATGAGGACTAGCCACGTTCCCCAGCCTCTGTGCTGTTCTGACGGTTACGGCACCCAGGGAACCTCCCAGGTGGCGGGGAGGGGCAGACCGCGCTGCCGCCGTCCCACCCCCAAGGTCAGCCTGGTCCTGTGGTACACACCTTCCAGGTAACGGGCTAGACCGGAACACGAAAACAAGGAAGGAGGACGTAAGCCCATCCTGGACGCCTGCCCAAGGGAATTTTGCCGACATTAGCTCACTGAATGCTGTGTTGAAACCTTGTCTGGACAAAACTTAACATTTGCTGAACATCAATCATGTTTGAACACTGCACCCGTTTTTAAAATTCTAATAATCTCAAGCATAAAGGAATACGAAGGAAGGGATAGGACGGTCCTCTAAGTAAACGCAGGCCAGATTCAACACAGAGATTTGCCCCATTTCTTTCGGACCTCTTTGTTTTTCAAACACAGCATTGCTGATACAATTTAAATAACTTCTAAAACACTCACTCCTAATTGGGTCCTTCCTTCCTGTCTCTCTGCTTTTACTCATCTAAGTACCCATAAAAAATAATATTGTATTTTTAATTTTACATCATTGGTATCACATTACATTTAGATTCTGCCGCTTCATGTTTTCATCAGACATTAAGTTTTCAGGAGCTGGGGATAGTGAGAGTCCAGAACACTGACTGGGCTCAGCCGTGTGGCTGGGCTTATCCCATGGAAACAGGGCACTTGCAAGGAATGGAGCCTGCATGACACAAACCCTTAGGACTGGAGACCGTCTGAGACCCAGAACGCGGCCAGTTTAAGGCGCGTTACATGTGGGCCTGCAAAGCGCGCGGTGTCTCTGTTTCTGGGGTCTTCTGTGTGCACGACTAGACCAAACACGTAACTAGTACATGCTTACTAATCAGTGTCCATGTGATCTCATTTCTGGAGGGTCATGTCTAAAATTATAGTAATAAAACTTTAACTGTATCAGTAACTTTGATCATCACAACTTTTCCAAAACGTGGATGACCTGACTCAGGGATAGAAACTGCTTCTAAGAGTCTGCCTCTCCAACCGAGGAAATGTTTAGCTACTGGAGCAAAAAAAAGCGGCAACTTGGCCCACGTCTAATTCCAGATCGGTGAGGCTCTAAAATGGTAACTCTCAGCCTCTACATAACTGCACATATTCCAGCAAATACTGAACATCTCTAAATTGCACCCTGCCAAGGTCGACCTTGTCTGCTGACTTCAGATGGATCCCCCACCCCCCAACATGTCCCCAGTGTGTACAACCTCCCACAGATGTCCCTGCAGGTACCAGGCCCTCCAGGCCTCAAAGCTCCCCTGTGTGGTGGCCCAGTGATGGCGGGTTCATAAACTAATAACCAAAGCCCAATCCAGAATATTTTCCCAGCCTTCCTGTCTGCATTTCATCCCTGTTAGAAAAGAACCTGAAACGGCAGATTCACATAACAGTGAACGTAGCTGAGAAATCAAGACCCCTTATTTTCCCTGTACTTCATTCAGTATCTACAATTTTTTTTTCAAAGAGGACTCCAAAAATCATGTGAACTTCTGGCCACCCAGGACCTGGATCTACCCCTGCAGAAATGACACCTTCACCTAAGAGATTTTCTAGCCAAGTAGCCAGGTGCCGCAGGGGAGTTCACAGGTCACAACCTCAGGGTTACAGCTTAGATCATTGACACAGGCCTCTCCGTGCCCCACATCTTTCCATTTGTGCATCAGGCTGGTGCCTCCCCCCACCCCATGGGACTCGCCATGGCCTTCGAGCCAAGGGAAGGCCACACTCCCAGCTCAGCAACTCGCCTGGGCCCCACCCCGCTCCAGCTGTGTCCACTGGGCTCCTGGGGAAGGGCCAGCCCGAGCCAGATGATCTGACATGATGAAAAGGGAAATTCTCCGCATTCCTTCAGCAGAAGACATTTGCCAAATGCAATGCAGAGAGGAGCAGGCTGGGGTTTTCTTGAACAGCCAAAAGCATCTTCACCCCCAACACAGTTCTAAGGGGAAAAACCTGGATCACATCTGAGTAAGCTGAATTTCAGGGGGGAGCTGGTGTCTGCTGTGGACAGAGCTGGGGGCCCGGGAAGGGGAGCCAAGAAGGATGCGTGGCAAAGCGTCGAGATCCTCTCCCGGTGCACGAACTTCCAGTATTGGAAAAATGTCTTCCTATTCCCAGAAATGACCCAATGGAACAATCAGATTACATTATTTTCTCCAGTCATCAATGCACAGTGATGGTTCCAGATGGAAAGGGCCAAAACCCTGTTTTTAACTCTGTCTTGACTCTCCCACACTAACCGATTACCCAAAGATTCTCGTAACGGTCCTCTTTCCCGGATGTTCATTTTCCTCTCTCACCACCAACTAAGGAGGTTTGGGGGGAAAAACATCAGTCTGCTGACCTGAACTTCCCAAACCAGCTTCAGCTGACCGGCTTCCACCGAGACACTTGAGGGGTGTCCAGAAGCCTGGCCAGAGTCATCTTCCCCCATGGCCAGGGGGCAATCGACGGCTCTAGAATCACTTCCTAACATGACCTCCCAGGAAGCCTGCACATTTCAACCGGTCGCCTTCTCCACGAAGCCTGTCTGATTGTCTCGCACCCTGAGGCGGAATCAAGTTGCGTCTGCTTCCCAAACATCTCTGCAGAATATATTTTATATCATTGTCTACATTCTATCTCCCTCGCCAGTCCGGAGGCACAACACTTCCATCCTCCCCTGCTCTGATTCTATCTCTACCGCCCTTTAGAGCTCAAAAAGACCTCTGACTTGCTTCCCAATTCATTGCTAGGACTACGCGGCCATTTCATCCATCAGGGAGCTGAGACTTGGAAAGATTATCAACACCTAGACCTACACCCAGATCCTCTGATTTTGAGTCTGGTGTCACTGTCCCTATTCAGGGGCTACAGGGAACAAGGTTTTAAGGGAATACAGATACTGGGAGGGCAAAAACCCAGAACGTAGCTTCCCTGCCCTCAAACATAAGGTTGGATGAGAAATTCCAGCCACAAATACACCACGGCCACAAATCCAAATGCTGCCAGAGGCCAAGCAGGGGCTGCGAATGGCTGAAGCAGTCTGGGCGGGGACTCTGACCCACCTGCCAGGTCCACCTAACAGGCCCATTTTTTATTCAGAGACAACAGGTTGCTACCACACAGAACACAGGCCCAGAATTACTCATTTAATTTTTGTAGTTGGAAATCTGGACTTTAATATAAAGCCTACAATATTTTAATGCTGGCAGCTAATCCAAAGGTTAAAAAAATACTTTGGGCCCTGGCTGGTGTAGCTCAGTGGATTGAGTGCGGGCTGGGAACCAAAGGGTCCCAGTTCGATTCCCAGGTAGGGCACATGCCTGGATTGCAGGCCAGGTCCCCAGTGAGGGCCATGTGAGGAGCAACCATACATTGCTGTTTCTCTCCCTCTCTGTCTCCCTCCCTTCCCCTCTCTCTAAAAATAAATTAATAAAATCTTAAAAAAAAAAAAATACTTCGGGCCAAACAACTACATCGGCAAGCTGAACACGGCCTCCATGTAGGCCACCGGTGTGCAAACTCTGGGGCAGGTCCACCCCCTGGACATCGACCGACCCATGCACATGGATCTAACTCAGCTCCTCTGCCCCCGCCCACTCACATGGCACCGCCTTGCCATGCGGAAAATGGGGTGGGTCGTCACCTTGCCTAGCGTACGGCCTGCGTTGCTTTGATTGCTACCTCCCTTGGAGAGCTGGAATTTCGGAGAATTCAGACACAGAGACAGTGGCCCTCAGCAGAAGCCTGCCGCTCTGACTTACCCTTCTGCTCCTCCATAAAGCCTTTATCCTCACAAGTCACAGTACAATAACCTCATGACTATACTAACCACAGGCCGTTCAGGTCGGTCAGCCTTCCAGAAGGAGACCGTTTTTTTACAGTGTGTGTCTGACTTGGCATTTATTTTGCGTCCTTGAGTCTTTCAACTACTTTCATATAGGCTCCCTTTCAGGTTGCTGTTCAAGGGCCCCACGGAGCCACCCATGATATTTGTACAACAGTGAACATTTCACGAATGTGAAACAGAGGAACAATGGACTCCAAACCTGCAACTCACCTTTTCCTCACTGCCCCTTTGCAGGCATTTTCATCCTAGGCCAGCTGAAAGGCCAATATACCTCTCCCGCTGCAATCACTAGGAGCACCTGCCACACACCAGGCCTCACTGAACCCTCACAGCAATCCTCTAAGGCAGGGCCTAGCTTGATGTTACACTACAGATCAGGAGAACAAAGCCCAGAGAAGGCAGAAAACACAAGTAGCAAAGCTAGGACTTGAACCCCAATGAAAGCAATTCCAGGGGCCACACCCAGTGATACCAGCTGTACAACCTCCATGGGCCCCGTTAAAATCCCTATTGTACAGATGGAGAAAGAGGCCAGAGATCCTAAAACGCCCTGCAAGTCACACCCAGCTGGCAAAAAAGCAGATTCACAATTACATCAGGTCAACAACAGACGCAGGTCTAAAGCCACTTCTAAATTTTAACACAGGCTTAGTTGAAATGAAAAAACGATGGTAATAAGCATACGAAAAAAGTTTAACCCGGGCTTTGCTCTAATCCCTGCTAATCGCACCTTTAATTAAAAAACTAAATGAAAAAAAAAAGGTACACAGGAGCTTACCCTGTTGGATCTCCCCCTTCATTTGTAAGTCTGATTTCTCCTCTGTTTACAAGTTTGCTCTTGTCTACCAGCCTCTCGCTGCTCCCTGTGTGGTCCATGGACGAAGAGCATCAGCAACATCTGGGAGTGCCCCGGGAATGTGGGATCTCAGACTCCCTGAATCAAGATCTGCGTGTTAGCAAAACCACCAGGTGATTGGTGTAGACAGGGAACTCTGAGATGCCCTGACAGGACCCCAGGAAATCTCCAATGTCAGCCATTTTGCGGAGAATTCTCGTCTGTGTAGCTGAAGACACCACTGGCGACTGAGTGCTGATTTTCACATACAAAAACTCCACCCAGAGACTCGGCTCGCAAAAAGAACAGCCTGAGGGGACCGCGATGAAATGTCTCAGAATCCCCGTTTCCAGGCTCACGAGTCCATTTGGAGGGACCCCAGATTACACCTGAGTCCTCAGCTCCCCCTGTACCCAGTCATCTGTGTCATCTGCCGCAGTGACCCTGCCTCCGCGCCCAAGCTCTCCCACCTTTCTACCGGAGCTCTGGGTCTGTTTGTCAGAGATGTAGGGAGGGTGTCATGGTTTTCAAACAGTGCCTTGATGAACGACTAGAGAAAAACTGATCTGCTACATGGAAAAAATGCACCCAAAAGTGAAGTAATAGGGGAATAACAATGAACCTTAGGGGCTGTCCATACAGCAAGCCTAGGATGAGACTGAGAACTTCCTTATAAAGCCATATGGCGGTTCCTCACTGGCTGAGCTGTGGGTGTTATGGGGCTGAGACCAGAACCGTGGAATCCTGGGTTATAAAAGGTCAGAACAGCTTCTGCCACTGGTCAAATCATCAATGAGTCCTTAGGGGGGACACACGGGAAGGGACCCTTAGCTAAAAGGAAGACCCAAGCCCGGGAAAGCCAGGAGCCTTCTCCAAAATGCGATGTTTGGCTTTTCTTGGGGCTTGTGGGAATTTCATTATCCTGTGCACACTGTGCAGATGGGAATTTAATAATTAATTAGGGAGGAGCTCACCCGAGAGCCTGTGCAGGGGGATTATGCAAAGCACCCGAGATGTGGCAAGGGGCTGAATATTTTATAGTGTGTTTAATTTGCAAACACTACCTACTCAGAAGGCTTAGGCAAGAAACCTATCATCATAATAATAACTACTACTCGTGCAAAACTACTTGAATTTCCATCAGACCGCCTTCCTTTCAACTGCTTTCACCAAACACTTCTCCCAGGAAAAAAATGTAATTTTTTTAATGAAGGAAAAAGAAAGTAACAAATTCAAAAGAATATTAAAAATGAAAGGAACCCATGTTTGGGTTAAAAAAAAAAAAAACCTAGACAACACCTTTGTGTAGCCTGCAATTCTTTTTAACACTCAAACAGCTTCCATCCTGATCATTTCCTCTCACGTGCACTCTATCAGTTGAGCTCAGACGCTGAATCCCCAAAGAAACCAACCAATGCATTATTGCTTGGGCACTCTACACACAGCGGATTAATTAACACGTTAAGCGTGGAGCAGATTTTGCTGGGCTGTCCGTTCAGGCGGCGGACCAGTGAGCACTCCACGGGTGTTGAGTAGAGTATAAATAGGTGCACAATAGTGCAGCCAATGCAAAACTTCATTAAAATGACAACATTTATTTTTTAACCTTGATACTGCCGGTCCCACGCAATGATGTCCCCACGGACCGATGCCTCCCAAACTAAAAGTCCACTGTCAGTCCCTGGGGACTGATGCAACACTTAACATGTTAAGCCACCCATTGATTCTGAGTACCCCAATATTCTATCTATAAATTCTCCTCTGCTTAAATAAGCCAAAGTAGTTGCCCACCGCCTCCCAACAAAAAACACTAATGGCACTACACTGTGTGGATAACAGGGGCTAGAGAAGTACACACGCAAGGCTTTCTAGAAAGCTAATTCTATCTGTCCCACAACCGCCACAGGCGGGAAAACTCAATCATCTACAACAGGGTCAGCAAACCTTTTCTGTAAGACGGCAAATAACAAACATTTTAGGCTTCGCAGGCCTTAAGTTTCTGTTGCAACTTCTCAGCTCTGCGGCTCTAAAGGAAAGCAACAACAGACGATCCGTCAACAAAACAAACGTGAGCATGGCTGTGTTCCAATAAAACTTCGTTTATAAAAGCAGGTGATGGGCCTTAATGCTCTGCTATGGCCTTTTTAAAGACTTTATGCAAATTCTATTCTTTCAAACCCGGGGCGCTCTCTCTGGTTCTGAGCATGTGTAATATTCAGAACTAAGTATATTAGATCAAGCCGGTAACTCTAACCCTTGGCAAATTCTGGAGACCAGGGTCAGCTTCGCAGGTGTGCAGTTGCAAGACGGAATGGGGTACCACACTTAGAAGGGCCCCGGCCCCACATCCGATTTTAACAGTCTACTATCACTGTGTTGAAATTCTTAATACTTTTCCTGCAGAGGCCTCCCACATTAGCTTGGCAGGTGTGCCGGAGACATGAAAAACATCAAAGATTGTGACCACTGGGAGACGCTGCCCGGGCTCCGGCTTACTGGGCTTAGCCCCGGCCAGGCAGCAAAGAATTATCAAAACGTCAGTAGAGCGGTGTCCCCAACCCCGCCATTACCCGCAGCTTCACTTATCCGCCGTCAGCTGTGGTCTGAAAATATTAAATAAAAAAGTCCAGAAACAAGCAATTTGTTCTCAACAGCGCCATTTTGAGCGGCGGAATGAAATCTCACGAGACGCACGCCTGCCGCGGCCGGCGGGCGCTCCCTGTACGGGGCGGGGAGACGCGCACGTTTCCCGCCAGGTCGTACGTACTGGCGCATGCGTGATACATTGACTACCCCTGTATCGCAGTCCATCTGTTCGCGGAACCCTTGTTTGACTTCGTAGTATCGTCTAGGTGCAAAAGCAGGGCCTCTGGACGCTCGGCAATGCCTAAGAGTAGCTGGGCATGCTTCCTTTAAGTGAAAAGGTATGTACTAAAAAAACAAACAAAAGAAAAAGAAAAACCACAGTGCATATAGAGTTCAATACTGTCTATGGTCGCAGGCATCCAGGATAAGGGGTACTACTCTAGTGCCCAAGCTTAAAAAAAAAAAAAAAAAAAACCTGGGTTAAACCATGTAAAATTGTTTTTATTCTACCTTTTCGGATATGCAAAGAAAGTCATTTTGTACAGTGCAGCCTAACTGAACCAGGTTTTACATGTTTATGAGACATAAAAGTATTTACAAAGCAAGAAGAAAGTCCTCAATCAATCTATGCATTCCTGATTTGTTTGCATTTACCACAAATAAGCCTCTTTAAATCTACCCTTATTTTGTGTACCCATGTATTTATTTGTTTCCTGTTTATTTTCTTGAGAAGTAATACTTGCAAATGCAGGACTTTTTGAGATTCTGAAACATGCTTTGTAAAAGTGATTCTCCCACCCAGCCTGTCCCTCATCTCTGTTCCCTTTCTTAGGACAATGCCATTTATCATTGTCCCGCTCAGACACTTTGTAAAAGGGAGCATTCTATACGTGGGGTTACTCTATTTTCTTTAGGATGTCCTTTATCTGCCTGCCTCAAACGTTCACCGATGATCTGCTATGCATGGTCCAGCCCTTGCTTTGCTTCCCATTTTTCCAGGGCCGGCGCGGGGGGAGGGGTGTGCGGCTGCACTTTTCTAAGAAGGACTCCAAGTATTTCAGGGCCTTCTCCACCAACTCTGCCTCCTGTTTCCCCTCTCTGGAAGTCACACCTGAATGAAAAGTAGCATTGCATTTTTCCATTTTCTAATTTCTCCCCCTCGGTGTGCTTTGTCACAGAATGCCTTATTGCTTTATTTCAAGTCTGCTGGGACTCAGCAACGGTCAAAGTTGTTGAACAGAGTAAAAAGCACTGGAGCTAGATTCAGGCCAAACCTCTATAGATAGATTTGGCCCTCATTTCTGTTCCAAAAAGAGCAGGAAAGAGACGGCCTGACATTGGAAGCTCAACTTCCCGGGTATTGATTTTGACTTGAAGCACAAAGGAGAGGCTGCCTCTCCCTATGCATGTGAGCGTGGGTATATAGGACCATGTAGGTGCTCATAAATTATTAATACCACTTTTGAATTAAAAAGAGAAAAAGACAAGCAAAAGCAACCAGAAAAGCATAGGCAGGCAGAGAACACCAATTCAAAAGAATGATTAATTATTTAGAAGTAGTTAACGACTATCTTAGTTCAAGGGCAACATTACTAGTTCGGAGAAGTGAGAAGCCTGCGGGGAAAGTGTGGCTCTGACCCCAGGCGGCAGCAGATGGCTGTAGGTGAGCCCCGGGGCCCTGAGAATCGGCCCTTTCCTCCTCCTTCCTGACCTTTGAACTCCGGGGCCACCATACTTTGTCTCCCATGAGGAAGGCTGTAGGCTCCGGTCTCCCCCAACCCTCCAAGGAGGTGAGGGTGGAAGGCCCTGGAGGGCTGGTTGTCCTGGCAGCTTTGATGTCAGAGGTGGCAACTCTGTGATGGAGAGAAGGCTGGGTTGCATCACTTCTGATGGGGTCCCCTCCCCCAGAGCACTGCTGTCCTTACACTCCAAGGTGACCCTGACTGGTGCAGAGGCTGGGTTGGCAGGAGAGGGGCTCCTTACTGTTGGGAGGAAGTCCCTCCCCCAGCTAGCTCTTCTAGCTGAACCCTCCTTTCTCCCCGTCCTGCTACCTTGTTCTTCAGGGCACATTGGGTCCTTCCCAGCTCTTTCCACATCCCTGTCTAAATGGATGTCTTGAGATGGTGAAAAAGGGTGCAGGATAAGCCAGGGGTAAAAGAACAGAAAATAAGCATTTGGAATGGCGAAATAGTCTCCATTTTAAGTTCCCAGACTTGCTGTGCTAGAAAAGCCTGTGAAGGTTTTTTTTGTGTGCGGTAAAATACCCATAACATAAAATTTACTGTTTTAATCATTTGAAAGTGTACAGCTCAGTGGCATTCAATGCACTCACACTTTTGCGCACCATCACCCTCAGCCACCTCTAGAACTTTTTCATCATCCTAAACTGAAAGTCTGTCCCCATTGAACACTGAGGCGTATTCTCCCCTCCTCCAGCACCCACCATTCTACTGTCTGTCTCTATGAATTTGACTTCTCTTGGTATCTCATATAATTGGAATCATACAGTACGTGTCTTTTTGTGACTGGCTTATTTCACTTAGCATAATGTCCTCAAGGTCCATCGGTGTTGTAGCAAGTGTCAGAGTCTCCTTCCTTTTCGAGGCTGCATAATATTCCATGGTGTGTATATACCACAATTTGCTTAACCATTCATCCGTCCATCCATGAATGCTTGGGTTGCTTTCACCTTTGGCTATTGTCAGTAATGTGAATATGGACATGGGTGTACAAATATCTGTTCAAACTAAATAGCTTTTAAAAACATATCCCTAAGTCTTACTTTCTGAGATTTTTATTTCACTAGCTCTGGAGTAAGTGCTGGGAACCTGTACTTTTAACAAACAAGCATCCCCCTGATTGTAAAGCCGGACCAAGTTCGGGGAATGAGAAACTAGATGCCTGAACAACTTGTGCTAATCCCAGGGAGTCCTCTTTTTAGTTCCTTTGTAATCCCTGACGACGAAAGCAAAAACAGCTTTTACTTTGTAAATGTCCACTCCAGCAGTCTGAACAACGTCTGATATTTTTTGTTTACAATAGGGAAACTGAGGCAGAGACACAACTCAAGCACCAGGACTCAAGCTCATTTCTCTGACTCCTAAGAGACTGTCCTGTTCTGACCCCCTTAAGTCTGTAAGTCTGCGGCAGCTCTCCGGGGTGACACAGGGCAACGTCAATGCCAAGGGATATGAGTGAAAAGAGAGAAGAGTCTGCACCACACAGGGACGGCCGCAGGGGTTGTCCATGGTAGCTGGTTCTTCATTTCCGGAAAGGTGTCATCCACAGCTTGGAAACGGTGAGTCCAGGCTGTGTTTGGCTTTAAGGTCAGAGGTCAGCTGCCTACTGTCTTTAGTGCGAAGATGCAAAGAAGATGAAAGGAGACCTGGATGCGCTGGCTGCCTTTTGCTGCACTCCCGCGGATCGATTCAAAATCCTGTTCTTGGTGTTTTATGTGATTCAGCTGATGGAGTCCTCTCCGACTCTTCCAGGGAAGATCTTTCCACTTTACAAATATGAACTTTAGAGGGATCTTGTGCGATCTGCCCACGGTCCCTCAGCGAACACCAGAGCCAAGGGTTAAAACCAGATCCTTCCGACCTGGCAGCAAGTGTCCTCCCCTCCTCACGCTTTGCTTCTCACTCCTCCTTCCCTACCTTCCATCTCCAAAAAAAATTTAAAATCACAGCACCTGAAGATTGGTGCTCGGGAGAAAAAGAAGGTTCTCGTTTTTTGGCACTTTGCTAAACTTCTCATCTTCTAGCTGTGATCGTTTTTGTGACTCTGAAGTTCCCAGAAAAGGGGCCATTGTCTGACCGAGCCTGCTGCATGTCTCTGAGCCCCTTTAATGCTTACTACTTGGTTGCTTCATGAGATTCTACTGGGCGTTTTTAGGGAACCACAATATGAGTTCATCACACTTTGATATTACAAATTGTGTCCAGGGTCCTCTGCAGGGCTTTATACATGTTTATCTCAATAAATGATTACTGACCAGCCCTGGCTGGTGTAGCTCAGTGGATAGAGCGCGGGCTGGGAACCAGAGGGTCCCGGTTCGATTCCCAGTCAGGGCACATGCCTGGGTTGCGGGCCAGGTCCCCGTGAGGGCCATGTGAGAGGCAACCGTACATTGCTGTTTCTCTCCCTCTCTGTCTCCCTCCCCTCTCTCTAAAAATAAATAAAAATAAAATCTTTAAAAAAAAAAATGATTACTGACCAGATGAAAGTGTGAATGAAGGAATGCATACTTCTCATATGTCTTGAGTGAACCTGTTTGCTGTATTAGTTGCAGTTCGCCAGAGAAACAGAACCAGTATATATATAGAGAGAAGATTTATTTTAAGAAATTGGCTCACATGATTCTGGGGGCTGACAAAATAATTGTCGAGCAGGACAGCACGCTGGAAAGTCAGACAGGGTTTCTGTGTTTTAATATCAAGGCAGAATTCCTTTTTCAAAAACCTCAGTCTTTGCCCTGGCTGGTGTAGCTCAATGGATTGAGCACGGGCTGGGAACCAAAGGGCCTCCAGTTCGATTCCCAGTCAGGGCACATGCCTGGGTTGCGGGCCAGGTCCCCAGTAAGGGCCATGTGAAAGGCAACCATACATTGCTGTTTCTCTCCCTCCCTTCCCCTCTCTCTAAAAAAAAAATAAATTTAATTAAAAAAAAAAAACCAAACCCCAGTCTTTGCGCTTAAGGAGCCTTCAACTGATTTGACGTGGCCCACCATGTTATGAAAGATGATCTACTTAAAGTCAGCTGATTGTAATGGTTATATCTAAAAAATACCTTCACAGCAACATCTGGAATGATGTTTGACCAAACTGTGCACCACAACCTAATCAGGCTGACACATGAAATTAACCATCACAAGCACATACCTCTCAAAGTCAGAGATTTCTAAAAATACAAGATACTATGAATATTATCAAAGGAGAAAAGAACAAGGATGTTGCAGATTGACAACTGTTAACGATAAGATTACTATGAATCTATAATCCGAAAGTCGAGTCGGGATGTTGTTACTATTCATATCCTACTTGCTTACAGAAAATATTTGAGGAATCACAGTCAAGAGCAAAAACCCCCCCAAAAAATTGTCAAGAGAATTGGAGTTATTGAGCTTTGCTCTAGTGAGTAATAAAATTATATATATTTTATCTCCACTAAATCATAGGATTTTAGAACTACAAAGGAACCCAATTTGGAGACCACTGTTATATGTAAAATAAATCCAGGACCAGAGAAAAAATTTTAACTGAAGGTCTTACTCTGTTAAGCCAGATGCCCTAGCCACTCTGCAACCAGATCACACACTCAAATTAACCCAACCTAGAAAAGGAGAAGATTTTTTTTAATTGAATTGGGCTTATTGCAGAGGCCAGCTTCTGAGGATCATAGGAGCTGGCCTTCATATGTTAATGAATCATTTTAGTTTTCAAAGGCGTTGAAGGGTTACTTGGGAAGCAGGGTGAGTGGAGGGGGGGGGCCATAGTTAATCAGTGAGAATGAATATCAGCCAATGAGCTCCTTACCAAGGTGTCCAAATTTGAATACCAAGGTAAGATCCTCAGAAACAGGTAGGACTCACTCACTTCCTGGGAACCCCACTGAATACTTGGAGAAGCCAAATGTCTCTCTCTGCTTCCCCCCAGTTCACAGACTGACAGAGCCCCCCAAGCCCTTGAGGAGAACAACCCGCCCGCAGAACTTGCTCTGAGAACATGGAGGGCACGTGGCAGGAAGGGACAGTCCTCCCTCGGCATTGCCAGCGCTGCAGAAGGCGGTAGGTGTTCCTGCCTTAGGCCCAGCAGGAGAGGTGAGAAAAGGACAGCGCAGAAAACAGGCCGTATGCTGAGTGGCCAGTGCGTTGGCCGGGGGCTCAGGTGGGTGTGGATTGAGTCCCGGCTCTACTGCCCGTTCATCACCTCCCTTAACACTTTGAACCTCGGTTCCCACCAAAATGGGAATAGTTACACCCACCTCATAGAGTGCTGTGAGGACTGAGGAAACCCCTGTAACATTCATACCATGTCCTGGCAGCAGGGCTGGTGCTTGGTGAATGATAACAAAATGAAACCCAAACCGATCCTGCCCCCATGGCGCTGGCTTCTAAAAGGGCCTGGAGAGAGATCCCTCACAAAAAGAGAGGAGAAAAGAAGGGCCAGGAAGGGATGGAGACTCCAGCTCTCCTGTTTTCCTCTGGCCAGACTTTAACCTCTCTCTCTCTCTCTCCCTCTCTCTCGGGAACATTGCACATTGGACGAGAGAGAAAGTAGTGAAATATTAGCCTTGTACTGCCTTAGACATCCACCTTCCACCCTAATGACTTTACTTTTTTAACTTTTTTTATTTATTTATTTTTAGAGAGAGGAGGAGGGAGAGAGAAAGAGAGGGAGAGAAACATCAATGTGCGGTTGCCTCTCACGTGGCCCCCACTGGGGACCTGGCCCGCAACCCAGGCATGTGCCCTGACTGGGAATCGAACCGGGACCCTTTGGTTCCCAGCCCGCGCTCAGCCCACTGAGCTACACCAGCCAGGGCTACTTTTTTAACTCTTGAATCCAGGTTAGCTACTGCCTGTTCATATTTTTAAGGAAGTCTCACCCTTTGCAGTAAAGAAGACAGGCATTCTCTGGCACTCTCTATTGGGAATGTTTCTAGAGTGTGGGCAGAAAGCACGTACATTTGTTAATTTGCACCCTAAACACACCCCATGGCCTCGTTTAACTCTGAGTGCTCATCTGTGTATTGCAACTGCCTATGCATGGTTCCAACTTAATCAAGTATTTAATGAGTAGCATTAATATTCATTGTCTTCTCCACAGGAGCTTATGCTCATCAAGGTAAATAGCTGCTGGCCTGCAGCCTGTGGTTGAGCTGAGAATTGTCTGTTTTCATCTAGACAGTGGACTGTTTGTCCCCCCCAAGACGGGGAAGCCCTCCTGGGTACTTTCCAAAGGCTTCATTTTAAAACGAGATGTTTCCACTTACATCTCGTATGAAAACGCCAAGTTGCTTGGCATATTTTGAAAATGCCAAGCAGCTTGGAAGAGCAGTAAGAAATCTATCATCTGTGTGATAGTCATTCCAAAACTCTTGTAGCGTGCCTATTACGTGCCGGCAGGCACTGTACTAAGTACTGGGGATGCAATGATGACCCCAGGCGGTGCTGGTCCTGCCCTCCTGGCTGCTTACAGCGTACTGGGAGAGACCCACACTTATGGAAGGGTTACCCTGGAGGGCATCACTGCAGAGTGAGAGCAGTGTGAGAACATAGGGTGTTAGCAGAGCTATGCCCAAAGGAGGAGATGATGGAGCTGAGTTGAAAGGTGAATAAGGGAAGAAATCAGTTATTCACCAAATATTAGGACTGGAGCACACACTCACCCAACAGTTGGTACAACTCTGTTTACAGGTGAGGAAACTGAGGCCCAGCAGTGTCTCAGTTTGCCCAACGTCTTGCTCAAGGTCAGGACTAATTATAGAAACCAGCCATCCCAATACTCAATTCCTTCCTGCTAAACCCCCATGATTTTATTTATATCCCAGCTATAGATTCTCTCAGTACACTTGGCCAATGAGACGCAGGCTATTACTGTGTTAAAACCACATCCCTCAAGACCACGAGCATCAATAACGATTGTGCTTTAATGCGGACGATGCCTTTTCATTTTGCAAATGCAAAGAGTTCCCATCCTATCAAAATCCAAGACGGTTTGTTTTCTGTAAGAACGGGAAGGTCATAATACTGTCTAAAAATTACTGGCAAATCTCCACCTGCGCGATGCGATGCTGATTTGGGAGTGAGCCCTGTTGAAGGGACTTCATACCCCAGCTGGGGTTTCACATTTGCAAGCGGCGTTTGGGTGGCTCTTTGCTGTTTGCCCGCTATGGTCTGTCTTTGGACTCTGGAAGCCTCTGGGGATTTACCACTGCCGAAGTGGCGTGGTGGTGTTCTCGCCAGTGTGTGCATGCGCTGCATGGTTAAACGTTCTTTTGAAAAGCCCGTGAGAATCCCCTTGCAATCTGTACGTCTGCATGCAAAAGTGCAGAGCGAGGACTGAAAAGAGCCGCAGCAGAGCACACCCTGACCGGAGGTTACCTCTGGGGAGCGGCCACAATGGGGAGGGAACGTGATGCGGTCTCCTTTCTGCTCTAGATACGCCCGAGTGGTGTGAAACCTTACGCAAGAACGTATTCATGTGTTACACATTTCATACATATGTATGAATTTTTCAAAATAAGATTCTGAAACAAAAAATAGCTTGTCAGTAGAACAAAGGTGCGTCTCCCAGAGAGCAGCGGCGTTTCTCGCGGCTGTGACTGTCTACCGCTGAGACCTCACGGTAACTCCCTCTGGCCCCTCAAGGAAATGAGGGTGCAAAACGTGCCCTCCACGGCATCCCAGCGGGAGATTTGGAAAGTTGGGGACCTCTCGGGGATCGCCGCACTGGCCCGCGCCCCCAAGCCGTGCGTTTAGCGACGTCTTGACTTTTCACCGTGCGTACCCCTCACCCAGCCACCCAACGGGTGCTGATGCGGGAGGGTGCGGCAGCGACTGGGCGGGGCGACCCGAACTCTCACCCCCACCTACTCCCCGACCCGCCCTCGCCCCCCGCCCGCGCGCCGGCCCGCCCCCTCCCCTCCGCGCGCAAACGAACCTCGCGACGCCGCGCTCCGCGGCTGCGGGCGGGGGCCGGGCGAAGGAGGGGGTGGCCCGAGCCACCCGACTCTACCCGACTCTGCAGTTGTCTCCCGAGCGCGGGCTGCGCCGCCCGAGCCGCTGGGCTGGGGACGCAATAGCTATAGCTCTTCGCTCCCGGGCCGGCTCCGCCAGGCGCTCGCCGGCATGCAGCGGGGGAGCTGGCAGCGCGTCCCGGGCCGCTGCTGATCCGGCCGGGGCGGCGGGAACCAACGCCTGCCGAGCCCCTCCCTCCTTGCCCTGGGGCCGACGAGCGGCTCCCCGGCACCCCCTCTTCGCCTGCAGCCCCGCCACGCCACCCCCCCGCGGGCCGCAGGGGCTCATGCAGCCGCCAAGGTAAGCGCGGGCCAGAGCGGGGTGAACCCGACTCCGACCTCTCGGAGGCGCCTCTGACATTTGCCGGGGCCACCGCACTGGTTGGGTCCTCCCTAGCCCCACGTCTCATCTTGCTCCCATCTTGCCCAGATTTGGAGCTTTGCTGCGCCTCGATCGCTTTTAGCTCTTGGCAGCAGTAAAGTTTTTGTGGTTTGGTATTTGCTCTTTTTTTTCTAAAAGGCTCTCCCCAGGCAGCCGGCAGCGCGCGTGGTTGGACCGTCCCGGCGAAGGTCTCCACTGTGTGCGGGCTGGGAGCTCCTTTTCTTCTGCTTGACCCCCTCCTCCCGGTAGCCAGCGATGGAGCCGGTCACCCGGTTGCTCCGCTGAGAACCCCCAACTGGCTCGACTCGCCCGGCTCCGTCCTCCGGCGGTGCGCAGGTCTTTCTAAACCAGCTGCACAGCCGCAGGAGGAGCGCCTGCGCCCGGGGCGTCGGCTCAGCGCTTGGTTAGGGCTCGGGTCCCAGCGGCCCTTTGCTTGGGAGCGCAGGTGCGCTGGAAAATGCGGGACTTGGCTTAAGTGTTAAGGAATAGGATTCCCAAGTGGCCCTGGCGTCCCTAAGTGGGTGGTTGGGGCTTGCAGGCCACGCACAGGGATCACTACGCGCCTAGCTCTCGCCGTGGCTCTCCCAGGGAACCAGCTGGGGCAGGGGGACAGGTGTATTTAGAAGGGTAGGCCCAGGTGGGGACGCTGGGATGCAGTTCTTGATTGCATCCTGTTAATGTAATTGCATTGGATTTGCTCGGAGGTAGAATCAATTCCCTCAAATTGCGATTTTAATGGGGGCCTTCGAGCTGCTATTATGTAGTGTGGTTTCTGAAGGCGTTGGATTTTATTTATTTTCTAAATAGGGTGTCTTGCGGACGAATTCGGGGAAATTGCGCCATCTAGAGGAAATGGTGAGCTGCGAATTCCTTTTAGGCTGCAAAGTTAGGTGTTCTCTACCATAGGTGTCTCCCGAGCCAGGTGGGGAGGCGGGAACTAGACTGCAAGGAAGACTAATTCCCTGTGGATCTATCTGCAGACCCGCTGAGCTCGAGAGTCCGAGCTCAAGGGGCAGAATTGCAGGTCGTGCTGAGTGGCGCGGTGGTGCTGTCACCTCAAGGAGATCCATCACCTTCTCCATCTGGCTTTAGGATCCTCCAGCAGAAACATAATATAAAATGTTACCTGCTGGTAAAAGGGGGGCGCCTGTTCTTCAGGCATCTGTGGCGGAAATCTGGAAAACCTGTGCACGAACCTTGCTCTTTTCCCGTGCATCACAGATGAGTGATGTTTCAGGCCCGCCTTGAGCCCTGATCCCTGGAAACAAAATTAGCTGTGCTCTGAAGGGCAGCTGAAGAAGAACTTGGAAAGGCTCCCTTACCAATCTCTGCAGGAACTGTGTGGTGTGACAAAAATGGCATTTTTACATCTACAAAGAAGTGGTTTCCGCTGCTCCGCCACCATAGCAGGTGACAGGCAAGCCCCCTTTGTGAGGGACATGCTCTCCAGTCAACAACGGGGCAGACTTTGCTGGAGGAGGGCTCTGGGTGGGGCGCCCACACATCCAGGCATCTCCACATTCTCTGTGGCTGAATTTTGCTGCCACCTTCCAGGCCAGATGGTGTTAGCAATGAGCGGAGTCCTCTCTATTCAGAAAGGGACCTCGGTCCCTTGGAGATTAGGGTCATGTTCTGCTTGTGGTGAGGACCCTGCCCTGTGAGATCCTCAGAGGGTCAGTGGTGGCCCCTGTCCCATCATTCCTTCCCAGGTGACAGACAGGTGCTTCCTCTCTGGATACACATGGGGAATGGTAGGTGGCTTCTCTGCCACCCCCGAAGCGGTCTCTCCCATTTGCAGGTGTTTATTTAGTAACCAGCTTTGTGACCAAAGAAAAAAAGGGTGTTGCAATAACCTGGCGCTTTTTTTTTCAAGGAGGGCTTCTCTGATCTTTGCTGAGAAACCTCTATTTGCCTTCTCTCCTTCCAAGCCTCCTCAAGGCGCACCTCACTGCCTCCCCACTGTGTGTGATACTACAGAATGAGGCGTGAAAAGCTCCTACTTAATCCGGCTCTCCAAACACCCGGTGTGGAACCAAACACAGGAATTCTTAGAAGAGGAGATGCAAAAGAAAATGAATGGATACTGAGCATCCCTAACAAACAATGGGGCAGGAAGTTTTTTGAGCTAGGCTCCCAGTGTTTCTGCATGTGCTGGAATTTCCATTTCTCAGAAGGAGAAACGGATGCTCAGCAAGGCGAAGCAGGCAGGCCAGGGTCTGTGGAATTAAAGCCCTGTTTCCCCTACAGCCTTGCTACCAAATGAATTAAACTCCAGCACTTGTTTTTACCATGCCTGGTCCCAAAATTTGGTTATGTGTTAGGAGGTCCAATCACCACTCTCTCCAGAAGTCTGCCGTCCAGAGAAAGGGAAGGGATATTCCTAAGTGAAACTGAGCTTAAACAAATGTATTATCAGAAACCAGTGCAGCCTCACTGTAATCTGTTATGTCAGTGAAATGAAAAGGTACCACTCCTTAAAGATCGTTATTCTAGAAGTTCAAATAACTTATAAGCATCTGTGATGTTTCTGGGGCTCTTAGGAGATGGCTTTGCTTTTCAAACAGCATCATTGCTTATTCATTCAACAAACTGAATCCAAGTTCAACCTGAAGGAGGGAGGCCCAGGTTTTCCCACCTGTCTGGTACCCAGCCCTGTTCAAATGACAGGCACTTCTTTCTACTTATTTTGACCGAACAACAGCTCAGCATCGGCCTCCCTTCCCTCAGCTACAGAGCTGTGAAGGAGCAATAAACAGGGCAGTGGGGAAAACTAAGGACTGCCTCACCCAAGGGTACATACAAGGTCAGGGTTACCTGTAGGACCTGATGAGGTTCCTGGTGGCATCCCCTCCCAGGTCCTGCCCTGCTCGTCATCCCTCACTGCTAAGTTTGGCAGGTCATTTGCCCCCAAACAGGGGATTCGTGGGAGTTACTATTGTTTTACATCAGTCAGTGCAGCGAAAATAGTCTGATACTTAGATTTCAACATACTGATTTCAAAATGCTTCTCTCGCGATCCTGAAGCACAACCTGGCTTTGGATCTTGGGTGTCTCACGATCATATGGTGAGAAAAAGCCAGATGCCAGCCTTCCATGCTGTCGGGCTTTTATGTTGCTTTTAAGTCTCTCTGTTGAGAGCATTTTGAGGAGGGATATCCCTAAACTCCAAGTGCCGGATTTGTTCGTGAGTATATGGTCTGCCTGACCGACTTTGGAACTGACCGGGAATATATTGTCCCTCTGGGCCTGGGCCAGAGTTACTGAGGGCCAAGCAAACCCAAGCGAAGGTGGTGCCCAGGCCCTCCCTTCCAGGGTCAGTGACCAAGCTACTTGGGACCGCAATGAATTGATGCCACTGACACGCTTACCTAAACTCCTGGCTGCATAGTGCTTCCCTGAGTGCAGGTAAGAACTATATGAAACCTTGACCTAACTACACCATTCAGAGTGCAAAAGAAAGAAAAAGAATTCTATAACTATTTTAACTTGCTAAGTTTGTAGGGAGATGAGGGAGATGATTCAGGGAAACTTACCTGAAAATGTATGTTTTTGTTTACTTCTGGAAGGCAGTGTAGCTGTAAACACAGACCCGTCTCTAATGCGTGGACCATCATTAGACACAGAAGGCGTAGTGTCTGACCGAGGACAGCAACTGCAAAAGCTCCGGGCGAAGATGAGAAGCGGCGTGACGGTCTCCTTATTTATGAATGGGGACGTGTGCGCCCGTCCCATAGTTGAGACGACCCTGCAGTTACCTGGGAGGCTTTTACTCCTAACAGGAGCTCACCAGAACTTGAGCATAACTGATAGTGCACTTCAAACCCACCAGAAGTCAAGTTTGTCCAAGAGTCCTTGGGGAATTCTGCATATTTCCCCCCTGGTAGACACTCCTGCTAATCCAAACAATGGTTCTTATCCATGATATAAAACTAATATTGGCAACTGCTCATCAACACTTTCTCTGTGCCAAGCCTCTGTACGAAATGGTCTATTATTGTTTTCTCTCGTTTGCTCCATACAAGCACCCCCTGATGAGCTGCAGTGTGGCCCTGATTCACAGGTTCAGGTCTCTGTTCAGCCTGCATGTTCTCAGCCCGCGTGCTATGCTGCCTCTCTGTGTAGACGTGAAGAAACCCCTCAGCCTCCAGCACATTTCAAAAAGGACACCATGGAGGTAGAAGGGAAAGTCACATCCATCTGACACATCTGTTCTTTCTGGATTGGCATTCTTCCCCCACCTCCCATCAACTGGGGATCTTCTTTCCTTCAGCTCTGCATGAGCCATTCTAAACAACTTTGAACTTGATAAATAACTTGGTTATCTGTTCCTATTGCTAAACGTTTGTGGTATGTGTGCTTGGCACCAAACTGTTCATTAATCCAAATCCTCCAGCCTTCTGCTGGTTGAGAGAGACACAGAGACTCACTGTCAGTTCAAACACTTGCCTTTTGGTGCCTAAATGTTTCCAAGCTGGTTCTTCTCCCAAGAACTTAGTGGAATGGGGAGAGGTAAACACTAGGTTGTCTGTTCTCCATGATAGGAACCTGGTGCATCTCGATACGGGTACCCAAAAGCTCCTTCAGAACAAGAGGTTACTAAATGTCTTTTAAGGTGTGGTTTCAGATATGTAGAAGTATTGCTGGGGGTTATTACTGAAGAATTCATGCTGAAACTATAAAGCCCAAGACGTCACTCCTCAAACGACATTCCCTACTTGTTCAGCAACGTACTCACTTGGCACATTCAAAAATGCTGCAGATGGAGCTCCTCAGAGTCAGAGGTGGGTAAGGCCAGTTGGTTACACAGCCAACACCAGTTCACTGGATGCCTGGACATATGGGAACCCTCGAGCGAGAAGACCGCTCCCCAGGCAGCCAGGCCATGATTCTGCGCATTGAGAAGCTGAGGGCCTAGAGACAGGTCAGGGCACCCCATACCCCACATCTCTTTCTCCCTATCTACCATGTCTAGAGGTCTCCATCTCAAAGCTGGCAGTTAAGCAATTCAGAATGCTGTCAGTTTCATCCCGGCTTTGGAGGCAGAAGGATTTGCCAGCTTGTAGGCCAGATGATAGATGTGCTCTGGAGTCTCAGACGAGAGGTTCAAGAGGGAAGTAAGAAGAGGAGACTTTTGTATATGAAACTCCTGTTAAACACTAGTTTCTAATCCTGGTAGGGAGAGATGGGAGAAGGATCAGAAGAGAAAATGTGGCTGCTCCAGAAGTTTACTGAGCAACTCCAAGGTCAAGAAGGAGAGGTGTGAAAAGATAGAGGGGGATGGGGCTCAAATGCAACCCCAGAAACTGTTACAGGTCACCAGGAGGGCTCCAACCTAGGCTGAGGCTGGGAGAAAGAAAAGGGACCTCTCGCCCTGTCCAGAGCTAGAGAATGAGCGCATATATGGAGTGGGGGTAACGGAGGCAGAAAGACCAAATGTTCCCATGCCTGGGAAGGAATTGCTGAGCTCATCAGATACCAGAGGTGGCATGACAGCTGAGAGTCATCCAGACCTACTACCAAGTCAGCTGGGTGACTTCTGGCGAGTTACCTGCCTTCTGCAGTGGAATTTGGGATAAGTATGCGTTGTCTGACTTCCACATGAGAAGGGACAGAATTAACATCTTTACGTGGGGATTGAAGTCCTAGGAGGATGGAGCTGTTTAAAGGCACTTGGCATCCCTCATCTGGACTCTTTTTTTATGTAATTCTGCCTGGACATCCCCTTTGGCTGGTGAAGTCCATTCTTCTCTGACTGCGGATGCCTTGCCATGGTGGAAAGGTTCCTGGGACCGTTTCGCTGAGAAAGAAAAGAAAGTAGGAAATACCCACCGGGGTGGGAGTAGGCAGGGGGTTGCTAATAGTTTTTGGTAAAATGATAGGTAGCTAGATAGCTTGATGGATTGATTGATTTTTTATCTGTCTGTCCCGGGACCCTCTCGAGGGAAGGGGCCAGTGGTAATTAAAGATGGTAGTGGTACCTAGTGGCCAAAGTACCTAGTGGCAGCTGCCCTTGTACGCCAGCCCTGTCTTAAAGGCGTACACACTGGACCCCCCTTGTCCACAAAGGGAGCCCACCCATGTAGGAAGGGTCATTTTTAATAGTCACTTTGGCGGAATATGTACTGAAATGTAATATCACCGAGCACTCTTTAAAGTCCCAATTAACTGGACAAAGCACAACAGACTTTCTGAAAAAAAGACCCTGAAACTAGAGGCCAATCTGTGAGCATTCTTTGAGGAGGTGAAAGCAGGCTCGGAGACCAGGGAGAAACCCAAGGGTGAATTATGTTTAGACTTCCAAAATTCCTTCAGACAGAAGTCCACCCCCAGGGTCATTTATGATAGTAAGTTGTGCCAGAGGGTGGGGGAAACCGCCACGGATCGGAATTGTCCTTAGGGGCGGGAAACAAAAAAAAAGAAAAAAAGAAAAAAATAGGATAAACAGGTACTTTTCTGGATGAATAATTATAAACAGCGGGGATCCCCAGGGATCACTGGGGCTCGCAGACTCGGTGCAAGTGTTCATATTTCATCTGAAGCAGAGAACGCTGCACTGGGTTCAGGCCTGTGGTTGACATGGAGGCTCTGCCGAGACATGGCAAACAAACGGTGATGAACAGCCGGCCAGGCTTAGGCGTTAGCAAGAGAATGCATATTAAGCTCTTGCAGAGGCCAGCCTCACTTAATGCATTTAGGAGAACATAATCCAAATTACGAGAAAATGGGCTCTGTCCGTTCTGTTTACAGCCACAGAAGGGATCCTGGGGGAGCCTGTGCAAAATGTTTGTTTGCTGAAGGCCACGCAGGACCGAGTGTTCTGAAGGTGTCCCCCGTGAGGCCCGGGCTGCCGTCTCGGGGAGGAGGCGTCAGCGATGGGCCTCCAACAGGAGCTGTTTGTGTGAAGTCAGCTACACTTTAAGTTACATGAGTTTCTTTGGCAAATGAAACTGAGTAAAACCCTGCTGAGTTCTAAAACCCAGCGTTTCAAGAATTTCTTATCCTCGCCGAGAGTTCGGGAGTTGTCAACAAGCTGGCCACTTTGGCCAGCGTAGACAGGTTCCTCCAGGTCAACACAACCCCACACGGCTCTCAGGGGCCTGGATTTCTCTTGATAGTCTAAACTGTACCAAGGCCAGATCTCCACTTTTGTGATGTCCAAATTCAGCCGCACACATTCCTCCTCATGAGAAAAAAAAAAAACCCTTGGCATTACCTTTTCCAAATTATCTGCCTCTGCCATGAGAATTGCTTCCCCTCTCCAAATGACAGACAGTGAATCCCCTGGCAGGAATGCTGGGGAGCTCCCGTGGCAGGTGCCCCTCCCAAATGGTATCGGCCTGCGCCTTACAGACGAAGAAAATGGGGTGTAGAGACCAGAAGTCTTGCTGCCCAAGGCCCACTCAGGCCAGGGCAGGGCTGGAAGGGGCTGTCCCGGGACTTTTGAAATCACACCGCCTCTCTGCTGTGTCCCGGACCTGCAGGTGAGGCGGTAGTGCTGGTGACGCCTTCACAGGTAGGAATACCAAAGGGCCCCTTCTCTCTGGTTAGCGGGAGGCTTTAGATGAGCCTGTGAAAGGTAGACCGCAGCCAGTGGTGCTGAGTGGTGCAGCTGGAAGGTGCCGCTGTGCCGTCTGGCTCTGTGCCTGCTCGGCGTGCCAGGGCTGTCCCGGGTGCCTAAGGATTCTACATCGTTGGGTCTGGCCCCAGGCTGGGCCAACCTGGCGAGGAATGCCATGCCATTCGAGACCTGGATTTCCGTGGGCAAACCTATGGTGTTTTGCAAACCAGGGCTTCAGATGTAGCTCCATTTAGGGAAGGGATCATCAGACGGAGCCCATTAGACTGAGACTAGAGATTACAGGGACATGCGGAGGTATCCCAGCTGTAGAGGCCAGCGGGCAGTTGTTTGGCGTGGCCATTAGTCCCAAGGGAACGACAGCTTCTTTGTGCCCCGTGGCCCACCTGGCCTCAGGAGGCCTTCGTGCCGTTTCCTGTCTGTTTTGTAGAAGCCAGATTCAAAGCGTTCACTGCTCTGGGTTGTGTCTTCGCAGACTTAGGGCTTTCTTCCTTTGCCCAAAGTTTGCTCCTGCAGAGAGAGGAGGCTCCCCCCCTGGCAGGCAGGCAGCCCTGCATGCAGCCTGTGTGGCCTCCAGCAAGTGAGGACTGTGATAGCGCTTAAGAGAAACATCTAAATTGGATAAAAACTCAGGCTTCTTTTCCAAAGAACCAGATGAATAGGCTTGGAAGTGACGTGAGGGGGCCAAAGGAGGAATTGGTTTGACTAAAAACACTTGCTCTGGCCTATTTGTATTCCATCCAAAAGATGTTTCTCAGGGGAAGCTGCCAGTCTCTTAAATATCCCAGGAGCAGCGGCAGAAGAGCTGTCTGCAGGGCCTAGGAGGAGCCGTGGGGAGGAGACATTTTTCTCCCAGAAAAAGAAGTGACCAAGTGAAGGGAAGTCTTCACCCTGATGCCCACCCAAGAGCGGCCTTGGTGCCAGGGTCCTGAGCACCGCAGGGACCGCTGTATCCACACCTCCTCTGGGGTGGCAGCGGTCCTCCCTCCTACAGGCTCACAGGCCCCCAGCTCGGGAGCGCAGCCAGGGCAAGTCCTCTCGGGAAGCAGCTTGGAGGGGATGCTGGAGGCAGCCGAGCCCAGGCAGGGTGGGTGGCCCGGGACAACGACGGGCGGGCCTCGAGGTACGCTCGTGGCTGAGGTCCGACAGGCCATCCCGCCTAACCCCCGACAATTGGGAAGAGGATCTGCAGCCTCTGGCACCGGGGGGACACATCGGAGTGAGAGAAATGAGCGGCTTCGGGACGACAGTCTAGTTGGAAAGGGGACCTGGGGTTTGTCTCCAAGCACAGTCTCTATTTGGATTGGATATTTGCGGGGAAGAGTAGGGGCGCGCTGCCGCCCTTGCGCTCTGCAGGGCTGGCGGGCCTGGGGAATGGGCCCGTTCTGCGTGAGTTGCCGCGCGCGCCCTGCGTCCCGGGATCCCCGAGGTCCCCGGGGCCAGCGCCGCAGCCGGACCGTCTCGGTCCCCGCCCAGCTTCCCCACCCCTGGCGGGCGGCGCTGAAACTCGAGCGCCAGGGGGCGGGCAGCGCGGCGGCAGGGGCGGCAGGGCCACGCCGACATTGGAGGGGACCGGGTGATGGATGGCGAGGGCGGGGCGCGCGGGGAGGGGGCGCGCCGGGCGCCTGCGGCTGGCTGAGGGGGACCGAGCCGCCCGGCTCGCTGCTCCCGCCGGCGGAGCGAGGCTGCCCTTTCTCCGCAGCGTGATTGATTTTCTGCTTTTCTTCTAAACTCTTCTTCTAGGGAGAGGCTAGTGGTAACAGGCCGAGCTGGATGGATGGGTATGGGGAGAGGGGCAGGACGATCAGCCCTGGGATTCTGGCCGACCCTCGTCTTCCTTCTCTGCAGCTTCCCCGCAGGTAAGGCATTGCCGTGGGAGCGCCTCCCGCCCCGCGGGATCCCGCCTCCCATTTCCACGGGTCTTTGTTAACTCTGCGCCCCGCCGGAGGCGTGATGGATGCCGTGGGGAAGGGGGGGCCCTACTGGGGCTTCATTGCAAAAAGGCTGGACCCGGAGGTCACTTGAGCCAGAGGTACCTCCTCCCGAGAAAGTGGGGACCAGGGATGCGTGCCTTCGGGGCCCTGGAGGAGGGGTAGAGGGGGTGGCACAGTCTCGGAACTGGGGGCACTTTCCCCGGCTCCTCACCCACCAGTTTGCAAACCTGCCGGTGCCCAGGGGTGGACCCGGGCCGCCCTCGAGGTCCTAGCCAAGTCCCCGAGGCCCCCTCCGAGGGGGACCCCCAGCCTGGCCCCACGCGGGAGCCCAAGGACTGGGCTCAAACCCGCCCATATTCCTGTTTGATAACAGCCCGCGTCGCTCCCTGTTTGTTTTTATTGTGTCAAAAAGGGAGAGAATTTCAGAATTAAAGCTGAAAAAGCCCATCTGTTTCCAATGAATCCCCCATAGTTTTTCACAATGTTTTTGGCAGATCGCTGCTTTCAAATTCCTCCGAGCCCGGACCTCTTGTTTTTGTTGGGGGAAGGGAGGCCAACTCCACAGAGAAGCATTTGTTCGTTCCCAAACGCTCCAGTTTCTTGACTTTTTTTTTTTTCCTTGGGGGGGAGGGGGGAGGCACGAAACTTAAATCCCTGCTCTGTTTTCTTTATAATGTTTCATAAAACTTTATTTCATTTTTGCCATATGCTACTCGCAGCTGGGAAACGCTAGTTAAACCCTTTATTCCCATTTTTCTCTTGCTAAAAATACAAATAAACCCAGTGTCACGGGCCAAAGGGTCCCCCGTTGCAAGGCGGAATCTGCAGGCCATTGTGCTGTTGGGGCTCTGAGGTGTCTTGCAAAAATGCAACTTTGTTTCACTGCGCAGCCCAAGGAGCGGATGCACAGCCCCCGGTGCTCCACCAAGCTGTGCAAGAAAGGACTTGAGTTAAACAGGGATGGGGTTGTTTTGTTTGCTTCTCAGCCAACTGGGTTTCAGGAACTGGCAGAACTGGGCCATCCAGGCTACAAGTTACAGCTCTCTGCAGGCGGACCACGCAGGCAGCTAAGGGGCCAGGGATCAGTTTACCTACCACCCAGCCCTGCTTCAGGTGCCCCGGAGTGCCCTCTGGACCCAGCTTACCCAGTTCACACTCAGTTGCTGCATCCCCAAGAGCGCCCTGGAGAGCCCTAGCCTGCTCCCAGCCCGGGATGTCTTTGGGGAGGCCCCGGCTGAAGACCAGGGGAGAGGAGTGGTGTGAGTGCCTCAGGGAGCCCTCGGACCTCTTGTGTCCTGGCCCGCCTGGGAACGTGAAAACCTCCACAGTGGGTCAAGCAGCAGGGTGTCCCCCTCTCCGCCCCTGCCATCCCCCAACCCTTTCTAAGGCAGTTTCTCCATCTACTGAGAGGTCTGGCTGAAAGGCTGATTTGGTTCTCTCCCCAGAACTAAAAAAATATCATTAAAAAGGACCCTCTGCTTTAAAAGGAAGTTCCCCTTTTGGAGAGCAGGGGTTTGCCATGTGTGTGCATCTCAGTTCGGTGTAGATAAAGATCCAGCCCATTGGAAGTTTTATCAGATGGGTTGATAAATGGCTTTTGTCCCTTGGCTGCCGTGGGGGATGTGATCTCAGCTCCAAGCTGAAATTGAGAAGGGGGGCTTAGAGGCCCTTAAAACAACACCTTCCTGCTCTTAAAGTGGCAGCGCTCGTTAACTTCTTGGGGAGAGAGGGAGGCAAGGAAGGGCTGACAGAGCACTCCGGGGCAGGGGGAGCTTCAGGGCTACTGGTGGCAGGTTTGTTTTTGTTTTTGTTTCATTGGTTCATCTTTAAAAACGTTCAAGTATCCCCCCTAGTCTGGGGAGAGCTGGCGGGTTATGTAATTCACAACCCGAATTCCATCACTTTTGTTTCCAAAAAGCCCATTTCTTTTTGGCTTCCAGGCTGGTAACTCAAACCTGGCAGATAGAACAGATAGCTGCAGTGCTGTCGTGCCAACTGGCTAGTGTTTCTTCTAATTTGAGGCCCTAACAGCTGCATTTAGTCAAAATTGCCCACCTTACTGAAAGCTGAGCTTTCCAGATCCCCAAACTCAGTACACTGGGGGGCCCCGGAAAGGTGCGTGCTCCCGAAACCTGGGTCAAAGGACAGTTTCTTCAGCCAGAGGTGAAATGGGCCATCTCCACGACAGAGAGATGGACTCTGATATTCTTCGATGCGTTGGTGGAGGGGCTTCTTTGGGATTGAGTCAGAGCACCCGCAGGTCTGGGGGAGGGCAGGGTGGACATTCCAGGGGGGAGAAAAGAAGCTCTGGCAAGGGTGAGGCTCGGGGACCTTCAGGGACCCCTTGTGCCACGGCCTCTGCCGCTGCAAACAGGTGGACTGGGGCTCAGCAGCCGCGTGAAAGCGTCGGTTTGTTCGGTGCTAGTCAACTTGAATGACTGCCAGGAGTAACCCCGGGGGAGTGCAAATTAAATTGGACGTAGTTATGTGGAGAAAGATGCCTTAATTTCTGCTACACTGAGAGCATTTGTGTCACTCGGGAGTGTTTACACGTACTCCCTCGGCGTTTATGGCACACCTACTGTGCTCCTGACTCTAGTGGCGCTGGGGGCCCTCATCTGAGCGAGGCTGGCATCTGCCGTCAGGGAAAGGGAACGGGGTTCTGCGGCGCCCCCCCGCCCCCCCCGCGCTGCGAGCATGTCTGCTTGGCCGGTGCTGTGTCTTTGAGCGGATGGACAGAGTAGCCACGTCTCGCTGCGGGGGACGGGGCAGGGAAGGCTCCTTAGAACAGTCTTCCACAAATAGTATTCTCTTCAAAACACGGTTCATAGATACATTTACAACACTGAAACCGTGAGGACTTCTTAAAACAGATTTCTAAGAGCAGGCCGTCCGAGGCACAGACGGCCGACACGTTGGCGCCCTTCCTGCAACTGCGTGCTCTTCTCTGGCCTGGTGGTTCTCAAAGTCCGGGCCCTGGACGGGGCCCCATCTGTCTCCCCTGGGCGCTTGTTAGAAACACAAGTTCTGGGCCCGCCCCAGGCCTGCCGAAGCGCATACTCTGGGGTGGGCCCTGCATCCGAACTGCAGGGCGGGCCCTCCGGGGGTTCGATGCTCACCCCAGTGTGAGGAGTTGCTGCTCTAAGAACTGCTGGCCTGCAGCCTTTCTTTCGTCTTCGTTTTTCCCTCCGTTCTTTTAAACTCCAGCTGTTTTTAAAACGTTGGTCCTCGGTGGGGAAACCAAGGCTGGGGAGGCCAAGGCCCTCTGTGGCGTGTAGGCGCGTCCACAGCAGTAGAGACGTGAGGCTCTTTCTCTCGGGGCCGTTCTTCGGAAATGCACAAGCAAGTCGGGCAGCCCGCTTGCCGCCTTATTGCCCTCCTGGTAGGACCCCGTGTCCCGCAGCAAGAGAGCGAAACGATGTTCAGTCGCAGGAGCCGAGAGGCGGCAGTGCCAGCTGGCCGGCTGGTGTGCGACACCCCCAGGGTCTGCTGGACGGAGCCCTGCCCCCCAGGGAGACTGGAGGGCGCAGTCCCACCGAGAGTCAGCCCCGAGGGGGAGTAGGGTAGTCAGGAGAGGACATCTGGACTTCCGGGAACCCTCTGCAAGGCTGGAGAAGCTGCTAGCCATCACTCCAAAGCTCCATGAGATGGGGAGGAGAAGGTCCCAGGACCCTCTGGAGGTCAGAGGGTGGGGTGGGGCGAGTTTCCATATTGGGAGGCAGCCCCCCAACAGATTGGGCAGAGAACCCCGACTTTGTGCTTTGGTTGAATGGTGAGGACCCACACCGGTTCAGTACTTGGCTAAATTCAGCCTGGCGAAAAGTGAAGGCACTGTTTCTTCTAGGGGACCAACCCATCTGAGTCTACCTGGGACTCTTCTAGTTTTAAAACTGGCAAGTCCCATGTCCTAAAAAAGCCTTGTCTGTCCTGGGCACACCAGGATGATTGCTCACCCAAGATTCTTCCCCTCCTGTCCCCTGGACTAGTACCGGCCTGTGTCTGTTAGGGACGCCACGGCCCAGGACCACGAAGGCCAGTCCCCTGGGGCCGGGCCTCCTTCCCCTGCCTGCCTTCATGGCCACTTTGTTACAAGCAGCTGTCCAGCTCTAGGACCCGCTTTCCTGCCTCCCTAACCCCCACCCCCAAGTTGCCAAATGAATTGCAATCCCTTTTCCAAAATAAATTTTTCTGGTTATAAAATCAATACTCATTTTTAAACCACAGGCTGAAAACGAAGTGAGAAAATGTAAACAACCCAAAATTCCACCCTCTCAACAGACAACTATCAGTAATGAACATTCATGAACGTCCTTTGAGACATAATATCTTTATATTGTTCTCTCTAAAGTATGATCATTTGAAGGAGAACAGTAATTTTTCATTTTTGAAGCTCTCCCATTTACTGAGTGGCCACGGTATACCAGGTGCTCTGCTGAGCGCATACTGACCACACCTTCCTGGTGAGCGTTGCCACGCCCACCGCACAGATGAAGAAACGGAGGGTCCGGGAGGTTGCCTGATATCACACAGCTTGTTAGCAGCAGAGCCAGAAGTAGAAAGAACCCAGACCCCCCTGCCCTTTCCATACAGCTGATCTTGCATCAAGACACTCGTTGAATTTGCTACATAGCCTATTAGACTTTGTTCTGTGAGCTTCCATGGGGAAAAAATAAGAAACCGACTTTGGAGATAGGTGGTAGCTGAAGGAGGGGTGAGCACATTTTCCTTGGACCCAGCTCCCTTGACTCCTCCCCAGGCTCCTCTCTGCTCCCTTTCTGTCCCTGGGTTAGCATTCCAGAGGAGATGCCACCCAGCCGTAGGTCGGGAGAACCAGTTGGCAGGGCTGTCGCTGTGCAGATTTTCCTGAGGCAGATATTATGTCTTTTGGGCTCTGCTTATTTATTCATCTCATGCGCCATTTCACCCGAGCAGTCAGAATACCAAGACGCCTTTTAAAGCTGTCCGTCCCTCGGTGCCTAGGTCCCTGCAGAAAGGAGCCCATTATTGCTCCCCACGCTACGGAATGTCCCATGATCACAGGCTCACCCTCGTGTGTGTGTGTGCGCCCTGGGCACGTGCCCAGCTGGCCTGCCTTTGCCCTCCCACTGCAGGAGGAAGGTGGAGGAGGAAGGCTGCCTGCGGGTGGCGGTGACAGAGAAAAGCCACTTCAAATGAGTGTTGACCTGGAGTGGCCAGCAGATGAGCCCAGGGAGAGCCAGGATGGAAAATTAGCGTCTGTGGAGCTACCCTAGACTCGGGAAAACGGGCTATGCCTCGCCTCAAAGCAGAAAGCTAAATTGCCCACCTGCAAGCTTCAATTATATCTAAAAAGTGATGTCTTTCTCTGCCCGTAACCGATCTCCTTGGGGAGCCCCAGTAGCTCAGTTCTGCGCCCTAAGCCAGGATGGTATGGAAGTGGAATCTGTGCCCGGCCCTTGCCCACTCTGGGCCCTCCTACCCAGAGAAGCCCGCGGCTGCCTGACGGGCCGTTCTGTTTGCCCTTGACCTGGCTCTGTGTGGCCCCAGTGGGAGCTGGGGGAAGGCGTCCAGTGTGTAAGCCGAGGTGTGCCGTCTTCCTTGGCACTGAGAGTGCCTTCTTGCAACAGCTTGGCGTGTGGGAGGCTGGGGCAGAGCAGGCCTGGCTGGGTGGGGCTGGGGGGCAGTGCCTGTTGCCCCAGCCACCTCTGCCCACACTTGGCAGGGAGTTAACCCCTCGCTCCCCAGCCCACCCTCCTCCCCTTCATAGCTCACTTGAGATTCTCCAAGAAAATTCCTCTGGCTTCACTCTCCTGTAAGCCAGTTCCTGGATGAAGCCCCCGAAAATTCCAAGTGCCTTCGGTGGGTGGGAGACATGTTGGAACCACCAGGGGCTAGGTCGGTTCCCTGGGACAGTCTTCGTCTGGACTGGGGTGGAATGCCCTTTCAGAAAGGTGATCAGTTCTGTCTGCTGGTAGCTTAAGTAAGGTCGTGTCTGCCGTACCTGGCAAAAAATCCAGTCCGCCACCTGGGTGTGTTCTTGTGGTGTCTGACCCAAACACCTGCGTGTTTACGCCGGGAAGATGGAGTGACATTCCTGCAAGAGTGGCACAGACAGGCAGCCTCAGGCATCTGCCTAGCAAGGAGACTCCAGAATACTGCCCCGGCCAGAGTTTCCCAGATATCACCTCTACGTCAGTTTGCTGTCCCCTTCTGGGTTCGATGCTAAGGGACAGGAGAGGGTGGAGAATGGCCCATTGCTCCGGCTACTGCTGGGTCTCACAGGTTGGCCCTCCTGCCTGCTGCTCCTTGCCCACCGCCTTCAGGACCTGCACCATGGCTTATGACCAAGGACGAGCCTTAGCGCCAGTGCTGCCCAGGGTGGGTGGGTCAGTGGGTAGGCAGGCAGGGAGGACTCAGGTTTCCATGTGGCCTTTCTTCCCACAACAGAGGAAAGTGGACGGAAGCTAGGGACATCCGCTTCCTAATGGGCACAGCTGGCACTCGAGGCTCTGGTGACCGGCCCAAACCCCTGGCTCCACGCTCACCAGGCAGCACTTAGCCCGCAGCCCACCTCAGCTGGCGGGAGGCCCCTCGTCTTCTGGGACCTTGTCTGGGTGGCACCCATCAAAACCCACTGCCCTTCCAGACCCGATTGAAATGCTACTGCATTTCAGAAAGAAATGATAGCATCTCTAGTCTCCATTCTTCCATGGTTGTTGCATTTTAGTACTCAGATGAAACCTGCTTTCTGGAAGTTTCCAGGGCTTACTCTGCCTGAGCACGGGAGTTCACTGGGGCTTGTTCCAGGAACAGCATGAAGCAGAGGGCCTGGCACACAGCTGCATCCAGAACTTTCAGCAAGTCATGCAAGTTACCATGCAGAGGCCACGGAGTTGCACACCCCAGCTTGGCCACGGGGCTTGTCTGCAAGCTGAGCTTTTCCCCTTTAAGAAGAGGCAGGTTTTTCTGTTTCCTCGCTCACCCCACCCCTCCTGCCCGGCATCTGAAACCTGATCTAATCCCTTTGCACGCGGGTAATTTATTGGTCTATTGGGCTTTCCTTGGTGGCAAATTGCATTGTCTTTATTCCTGGGTTCAGGCTGTGGAGCGGCTCACCACATTCCTAAGACTCCTTTCTCAGGGCCCGTCCCTCACACCCCCTCTGCACGCAGCCAAATACGTTTTATTGGGCTTCTTTGTCATGCAAACAAGGCGGTAATAATCAGGCTATTATTCTGAAAGATTGGGCTTGATTAACAGTTCAAAGGAGGTCTCTGAAAGCAGCTAATGCCGCTCTGGTGCACTCTGGTGGGTAAATATTTTCATCCTGCCTGGGATGGTGCAGCTGGTACCCCAAGCGCCCTGCTTCCCTCTTTCTGTTTCTCAGAGGTGCTGGGTTGCTATCAAGAACAGTCATTAAGCCAGAAAAGCCGTGTGGCTGTGATTTCTCCCTCTGCTGTGTCTCAGGCCAAGAGGGAGGTCGTCTGGAGCCCACCTCCCCCAAATGGGAAATGTTACTTATGTGGGGTGCCGAGGATTCCAGGACAAAAAGGCGGGGCTCCTGCTCTCAGGGGACTGGAGCTGGGGTGTCATGGATGACACAGAGCGCGGCCGGAGGGGGAGGCCAGAGATGACGCATGGGAGCGCCGAGGGGCTGTCTTACATACACAGGGTGGCAACCTTCGAGCCTTTTCTCTGGCTCCACAAGAAGGAGCGAGGTCCCGTGAAAGCCCCTGGGAGGCAGGGGTGGGCCCACGGCCAGAGCATCGCAGAGCAGGGGGACCGGCCCTGCTCTGGCCAAGTTCAGTGGCCGTTGAAGCTGGATGTCCACCAGGCCACGCTGCGGGAGATTTCCTGCCTTGGGGGCTGGCTGGGGGTAGAAACCAGTGACCTGTGGCCTCAGGTTTTAAAACTCCATGGCGCATCTTGAGAAGGCAACACAGACGCTGGTCACAAAGTGATCGTTGGGGCTCTTGATCGAGGCCATTGCACAGAGGACAGGGAGCGCTGGCTTTTGTTGCACAGGTCAGGGGCAAACGGGTCGGCTGGTTGCCCGGGGTTCGCTCCACCCCCAGTCAGTCTGGGAGACCCGAGCATCGGCATTGCCTGCACCCGCCTCTTTCCCCGGGCCAGCCACGTATGTCTCTGCAGCCTCTGGATTCTCCTGCTTGTCCCCTTGTAGCTAGTTCTGAAAGTGCTGTCCCGAGAGGCCTGGCTCAGAACAAAACGTCGCTGTGCGGTGCGCTTGCATTTTTCCGGGCCTCCCCAGCGCAGCCCTGGGTACGAGAGCTAGCAGAGGCCCGGAGAGCCGTCCCTGCCAGAGGACATAGTAGCCAAGATGGAAGTATTATTTCCAATCAGTTTCTTTAATTCCCTGGCTCTGACCTTATTGGCTGTCTTGGATCCATCAAGAGGTGGCCAAAGGGTCAGAAGGGGCTGCCCCGCTGTCTGCAGCCCCATCTCTGCAGAGGTGCTTGCACCAGTTGCCATAGGGTCTGTGTCAAACTCTCCGACTCTCCTCTCCTTGCTTCTTGGACGGTCACATCAGAAGAGGCCAAGGTTTACTGCCTGAAATTCAGGTCTCGTGGTTTTTTATTAGAGATACTGAACATAAAAATCAGCGCCCCTGGGGTCTCTTTGGCAGGTGACGCCACAGCTGAGAGCTCTCTCTTTTGATGCCGAGCCAGGCTGCATTCCGGTCCCTGAGCTGCGAGGCCTTCGGCCCGTGATTTAGTGGGGCAGCAGGCCCCTCAGCTCACCACCATGGGGACTGTCCGGCCCTGGCATCCCTAACGCCCTTCCCCCAAGACTACAAGGAAATGACAGCCCTATGCGTGTCCACTTGAGGCAGGCGGGCCCTAAAGAGCTACATCAGCACCAGGAGAGGTGACAGAGGGGAATAGCAGCCCGCAATTCCAGTCCTAGCCTGTCACTCTCAGTGGCCTTTTGCAAGCCAGCCCCAGCCCTGAGCTACAGTTTCTCCACCTGGAACGGTGCATGGGCCTCCTCTTAAACTGGTAGGAAGATGTGTAAGGGCCGAAGCTTTTAAGCACCTGGGGACACCCAGGAAGTCAGATGTATTGAAGCCATGGTTCTCAGGCATGGTCGTTTGTAATCATCGTGAAGGTCTCAAAGCTTGTGAGGGACTTTTTTTTTTAAACCATGCATTGTGCAAATCCAGAGTTACTACCCTCACTTGCTTCCGAGCTTGCTCTCCTGAGCAGGAGAGAGGGAGGGAGCTAAGCAGACGACGTGACCGGAACCAGGCCCTCTATGACGAGGGCTGATCCAGTATCATACTAACCAACACTCACTGAGCTTTAGCCAAATGCCGGTGCCTTTCGAAGTCCTCTCACACTTTTAGCAACCTCACGTGGTAGCTACTGTGACCCATTTTCCAGATGAGTACAGTGAGACACAGAGAAGTTAGCGATTTGCACAAGGTCACACAGCGGCAGAGCTTGCAACACGTTCATTCTCTGCCAGATTTCTGCCACTTTTGCGAAATTCTTAGGGGGTGGCTGTAAATGTGTTAACATATCAGAAGCCTGCTGCCCCCCCAAACACTGACCAGTCCCCTCCACAGGCTGGGAGCTGCGGGAGGGCTGTCACAGCCCTCGCGGCTTGTGGGAACGCATGCCTGGCCGCTTGGGGTTATTAGGGTCTTTGCGGAAGAATCCGGACAACTGAGAGTCTGCACTACACTCCTACCTCCGGGTTTGTATTTTTCTTCAACTGTGTGGGCTGGTGCAGTGTGGGTGCCGCCGCCTCAGATGGGGTGTCCTTGGGCGTGCGACCTGCCCTGATGACCCATTGTTCCTTCGTTTCTCTGCAGCCACCTCCCCGTGCAAGATCCTCAAGTGCAACTCTGAGTTCTGGAGCGCCACGGCGGGCGGCCACTCCCCGACCTCGGACGACGCCCCCGAGTTCTGCGCCGCCCTGCGCACCTACGCGCTGTGCACACGGCGCACGGCCCGCACCTGCCGGGGCGACCTGGCCTACCACTCGGCGGTCCATGGCATAGAGGACCTCATGAGCCAGCACAACTGCTCCAAGGATGGCCCCACGTCGCAGCCGCGCCTGCGCACGCTCCCGCCACCGGGGGACAGCCAGGAGCGCTCCGACAGCCCCGAGATCTGCCACTATGAGAAGAGCTTCCACAAGCACTCAGCCGCCCCCAACTACACGCACTGCGGCCTCTTTGGGGACCCGCACCTCAGGACTTTCACAGACCGCTTCCAGACCTGCAAGGTGCAGGGTGCCTGGCCGCTCATCGACAACAATTACCTGAACGTCCAGGTCACCAACACGCCTGTGCTGCCTGGGTCTGCTGCTACGGCCACCAGCAAGGTGAGGGCGCGCCTGAGGCTGCGGTGGCCCCACGGGGTCCCGGCCCCCAGGCCCCGTGTCAGGAGGCCCCCGCGGCCTTCTACCCACCCGGGTGCCTCGTGCGCCCGGCCGTGTTCTCATTCTCAGTACACGAGCAGGTTGTTTAGAAAGGAAGGAGATTTTTAACGTTGCCTAGAGTGTGGTGCTTCTCCCACTGCCACACGCCAGCACCGGGGGTTAGTGAGGTCGGCTTTCAGGGTGGGGAGGCATCGGAAACCGTCCTGTGTACATATGGTTCATTGAATCGGGCAGGCTGGGACACGGTGAGAGAAGCTGGCTTCCCTAAACGGCCGTTTATGAGTGCACTGTACATGGTAAGGGTAAATAATTCAGGGAGACCTAGTTTCTGTCCTGTGCGTGTGCACACATGTGTGTGTGCATGCACACAGGTGCACACCTGTGGCCCCGTCCACCCCAGGTTCGTCTCCCGTACTCACTTCCAGAGGGTCTCCCGTGACCTCACGTGCAGGCTTAGCCAGAAGGAGGCGCGTGGCGCCTCTGCCTCCTCGGGGCCCAGGCCCACCGGAGCCCCTGGGTTTCCAGGTTGGCAGTGGGGCTGTTTTCCTAGGCGCGTGGAACACCACAGGGGTGTTTCTGTTCCTTCCCACCCCTCCCTGCCCCAGGGCACAGCGAGGTGACCTGGCGGCCAGGAAGATTCCCGCCACTTCCCTCTGTGCCGGCGGCCCTCGCGTGCCCACAGAGGGTCTCCTTCCGAGACCAGCTGCTGGGTAGGAAACAAGCGGGTCTTCCATGGGCTCACAGGCCCTTAGTGCCAGGCCTTGCTGCCTAGCGGGGTTGCAGCCTCCGCTCTCTCCATCCCATCCTCCTCCCAGCCTGCCATAGACTGAGAGGGGCTGTGTAAAGAACCCCCTCTGTATTCTCTGCAGCCCCTTCACCTACCCATCTCTCACCCTCGGTCCAAGATAAATGAATACTGGAGCCTGGGGCTGCAGCTTCTAAACCCAGCAGCAACATGCTCTGGAAGGGGACCCCGCCTCCACGTCCCATCCTGGCAGGGGCACATGGGATGGGACCTGGCCCCTAGTCCAGCGAGGTAGAAGCACCAAGTGTGATAACAGAGCCAAGGGAGCAATTGTGATTAGTGACCAGCTGGTCTGGGCTGCTGCCCCTAGTGACTGGGGGTGCGGGAGCGACACAGTGAACAAGAGCCATCAGGCCACGAGCAACGGGAGCCTGCAGGCCGGGGGCGGTGTGCCTGGGCCTCGGGCCCCCGGGTCCCCCCCTCAGCTGTCTGCTGACACGCACTGCGGCGCTGAGCCCAGCGGTGCTGTCTAAAACTCAAATGGATTAACCATTCATTCTTACTCTCCGTTCTCTCACTTGGCTGCATTTTTCCAGTGCCTGCTCTGCTGCAGGCTCACTGCTGGGCACTGTGGCTGCAGGCCTGCCCCAACAGTCCAGTTCCCAGAGGCCGTGGGACCCTGAATCGGAGCAGGACCTGCCCAGCCCCTCTCTGCTGCGGCGCAGGCCCACCTTGATTTTGCAGTGGGCTGAGAGTGCTGCGGCTTTCTGTTCTGTCCCCGTCAGCCAGGAGGCAGCACGTGGCCCTGCGAGAGGCCCAGCGGCGCCAGGGTGAGCGCCCGTGCCACCCGGGCAGACCGCGGCCTCATAGTGCCCGGGTGAGAGGCGTCGCGGCTGTTTTCCGGCGCCCGGGGCCTGCCCCGCCTCTTCCCGTAGGCCCCGCTGCAGAGTGTGTGTTGGTCTATTGGTTGAGTCAGCAAACACCACTGGACACCTCTTCTGTATCAGCCTCTGTGCCGGGAGTGGCCTGCCACCCACAGCTTTCAGGCTAATAATGGAGAACAGAGACCAGCAGACGGGGCTGGTGCTGAGGATGCCCAAGGCTCTGCCGCCCAGAGCATGAGGGGCTGGCCTCCTGCAAGTCCTCGCACCGAGCCTGCCCCCCAGGACGGGCGTGGGTGACCGCAGAACCAGGCTGAGCGTGTGTGCAGCCTAGAATCCCCAGGAAAGGAGGGGATGCTGGGGTCTTTTATCTCCGAGCCGATGGTACCTGGGCTTTTTCAGCTCACCTGATCCCTCTCTCCTCCAGCCTGCCCTTGGCGTGGCGCATTTGCTCATTTCCCAGGATAATGCCATTATCCCGCCCGGCCCATCCTTCTGTTCTGGTGGAAGAGCAAGGTCTGGTCTGCCATGTTAGCCAACCTCCCACCCGTGGGACTGCCTCCTGCGCTGTCTCCTCCCGGCTGCGCTCGTAGCACCTCACGCTGCAGGCGCAGGGAGCAGAGAGGGGCACTCTGGCCTTGCCCCCCATCCCCTCCCCGCCTCACTGGTCCCCCATTGTCGCGCGCTGCGTGATTCACCTCATCTGCTTGGTCTCTGACCCCTTCCACCGCCACCCCCGAGCGTGAGCTCCATGAGGACAGGAGTCTTGGGCTGTTTTGCTCCCTGTGTGGACGCAGCCCCTAGTACCAGGCCTAGCGTGCCATTGGTGCTCCGTGAGCAGTTATGGGTGAAGCCCGGGCGCTGCCCCGTGCCCACATGGCAGGGAGGGCCCAGGCCCCTCTGGGAAGGGAAGGCGGGTGGCAAGGGCAGGAGAGGCAGCCCTGCCCAGGGCGCTGTTGGCAGCGAGCCGCCCGGCTTTTGACAGGCCCCCTTCGTGCTGTTACTTGTGGCTGAGTCCCTGGCACCGGTGCCAAGAGGAGTCAGGCCGCCTGTCAGCCTTCCAGGAGACTGTCTCCGCGAGCGATGGCAGCTAGAGCGAAACCAGCCCTTCCTGTTCCAGCGAGACGGATGGCACTTGGAAAGCAGCCGCCCCCCCAACCTCGCCCCCGCCCCCCAACACACACACAGTGTCTGTGCACCAGGCAGGGACACCACAGTCCCTCAGCCCGTGCCCCCTCCTCCCAACGACAGGACCACCCACTGCCCGGACCACCCTGGCTGGCCCACCTCCCGGCCCCCCGCAGGCGGCCTCCGCATCAGGGCAGGAGCCACGGATGGAGAAAAGGAAGCAGCTGGAGGTGGAACTGTATGAAGTCGCCGTTTTTTATAAATCAGGGATGGTAGTGAGCGGCAATTCCATGTGGTCCAATGCAGAGGGCTCGAAACAAGACGGAGAGGCTGCGGCCCCCTTTAACAGCTTGTCCTCATGCCCCGTGCAGATGGCAGAGTCGCAGGTGCCCTTGGTCCAGGGGTCAGCGGCCTTAGAGGCACCCCGTGAGCCTGGGAGCAGGAACAGGAGAGGCTGTGGTGATTTCTCTCCCAGTTCTGCTCATCTCCAGCCCACGCAATCATCCTCGTTAGGATTATAGAGGAAAGAAGCCAGACAGACACCTCTGCTAGGACGATGGGTGTACGGGATTCGCACTCACGCCCTGGGCTGTTCCTTTGCCATCCTTCTCCAGGGCCTCCCACACTCTGGGCCTGTGGCTGCAAAAGTCCAGGGGCTGGAAACGGAGACCGGTCCCAGCTCTGCCATTTACCGGCTGTGTGACCTTGGGCTAGTCGCTTTACCTCTCTGAGCCCGAGTTTCCTTGTCTGTACATCGGAGGTAATGTCACCCTCCCCTGCAGTGGCACACAGGACTGGGAATAATAAACGTGGTGCCCGGGACGCTGATGCAGTGAGTGTGCCTGTGTCCTTGGTTCTCGGGAGGTCAGTGACTAACAGGACCGATCAAGGGCTCAGCCCTGGCCAGGGTTTCCCATTCAGCTTGGAAACCCCGTCGTCTTTTTGCCAACCTGCACCTTCCTCCTCTCCCTCTTCCTCCTGCTCCCCTCCGAGGCCTGGCTGCGTAGGCTTTGCCCCCTCCTTCTCCCTTCCAGCGTCAGTGTCTCCTCTTCCTCCTGTCGTTGCATCCAGGTCGTGGCCTGCAGTCCTTTTTCAGGAATTCTGCTGGAGGCCCACTGCACCGTGAGAGGCGGTGTGAGACAGCTGTGCGCCGTATCAGTTTCAGTTGCTGCTGTAACAAGTACCACGAACTAGCGGTTCAAACACACAGAGCTGTGTCCTCTCACGGTCCGGGAGGCAAGGAGTCTGCTACGCATCTTATGGGGGCTAACGTCAAGGTATCAGCAGGGAGGGTCCCTCTGGAGGCTCCAGGGGACAGTCCGTTCCTTGTCCCTTCCAGCCTCTGGTGGCTGCCAGCATGTCTCAGCTTGTGGCCACATCACTCATTCAAGTCTCTGCCCCCGGAAACGGTCTTCTTTTCTGTGGTCCAACGCCTGCCGCTCCCATCATTGCGTTTAGGGCCCGCCCAGGTTTTCCGGGACAGTTTCTCCGTCTCAGAGCCTTCAGTTGACGCCCTCTGCAGCGCGACGCGACGTGCCCTACCTGCTCACACTCGCAGGTCACAGGGATGACGGCCCTTGTCTTGGGGCCCGTTGTTCAGCCTATGATGTGCCTAAGGGCCTTTTATTTTTAATTAACACTGCTTTTCTTTTTATGGTTCACCTTTCTATATAGTAAATGAGCTGGTTTTCTATTTAGGGTGATGATACAAAGTTCTCATTCTCAGGTTTTTTTGTTTTTTTTTTTTGAAGTAAAAAATAAGTTGTTTTAAAGAAAAATATTAAGTGCCTAATAGTGCAGAAGACATCGGGACCCAAATGGGGCAGGGACAGTCTGGGGCACCCCGGGGCTCCGTGCCGCCGAGGAGCGCTGTGAGCCCCGGGCCGGCCCCACTCTCTTGTTTGCTCTAACCCCACTCTCCGCCTGCTTCCCTGCAGCTCACCATCATCTTCAAAAACTTCCAGGAGTGCGTGGACCAGAAGGTGTACCAGGCCGAGATGGACGAGCTCCCAGCTGCCTTCGCCGACGGCTCCAAGAACGGTGGGGACAAACACGGGGCCAACAGCCTGAAGATCACAGAGAAGGTGTCGGGCCAGCACGTGGAGATCCAGGCCAAGTACATCGGCACCACCATCGTGGTTCGCCAGGTGGGCCGCTACCTGACTTTCGCGGTCCGCATGCCGGAGGAGGTGGTCAACGCCGTGGAGGACCGGGACAGCCAGGGCCTCTACCTCTGCCTGCGGGGCTGCCCCCTCAACCAGCAGATCGACTTCCAGGCCTTCCGTGCCCACGAGGGCCTAGGCGCCCACCGGCCCCAGGCTGCCAGCCCCGCCCCCGCCACCCCCGACACCTTTCCATACGAGACGGCCGTGGCCAAGTGCAAGGAGAGGCTGCCCGTGGAGGACCTCTACTACCAGGCCTGCGTCTTTGACCTGCTCACCACGGGGGACGTGAACTTCACGCTGGCCGCCTACTACGCCTTGGAGGACGTCAAGATGCTCCACTCCGACAAGGACAAGCTGCACCTGTACGAGAGGACACGGGAGCCACCCAGCCGGGCGGCCACTGCAGGGCTGTGTCCAGCCCCCTGGCTCCTGGGCAGCCTTCTGCTCCTCGCCCTGCTCCCTGTGTTCCTGGAGGCCCTGGCTGCCTAGGATGGAGAGAGTCGCACTGCTTGTCACCAAGCCAGCCTGTGGCTGCAGAAGGGCTGGCTGCTTCCCAGGGGCCCCTCAGTCTGCAGGGGCCAGAAGCCACGGCAGCAGCTGGCCGGTGAGCTGTGGGACGGTTACCTCAGAGCTGCCTTGGGCTGTCTGCTGGCAAGGGCTGGTGGCGCGGGGCGGCCCCTCCCCCTCCCCAGGGCCTTGGACAAGGTGGTGGTGACTGACTGGTGCTGTGACGTCTATGACAGTAGAGCTGTGTGAGGGGAGAGCTGCTCCCCCCGGCCCGCCCCGCAGTGTGAATGTGCAAAACCGAGCCCCTCGGGCTGGAGCTCCCACCCTGCCAGAGACACTGGGAAAGGTCAGAGTCAGCTCCTCCTGCCCCCCCTGCAATGCACTGAACAGCCCGGCCGACTGCTGCACGCACGCGCCCGCCCGCCGCACGCGCACACTCTTCCATGAGCACACTCGCACACACTAAGCTGGCAGGGCCGGGGCACCCTCAAGGCTGGATCCTCAGGCAGGGCCTCCTTTCCCATGGGGCCAGAGGGCACCCAGACCCCTGCCTCAAGAGCCCCCAGCTGGGGACGGTGCGTGTTGGCACGTGCTCGGAGCGACGCCACTTGTGGGCTCGGATACCCTTCTCTGGCCCCTTCCTCATCGTGCTTAGAAAGTTGAGTTGAGTTTCTAAATGTTTAAACAGAGAACTACCCTTTGATTTCTGTTCCTTCCTCTCCAGCAGATGGTAAGACCCCCTGGGCAGGGGGGCTTGGGCCACAGGGTGTGGGCAGGAGACCAGCGGATAGGGCCAGCTGGCCTGCCCTGATCCTCTGCTCTCCCCAGCTGCTCCCCAGAGCCCCGCTCCCCACCGTCCACCCAGGGCTGCATCTGGGGGAAGGAGCAGCCTTGGCAGGGTCTCTCCCGTCGGGTTCCTTCCCTTAAGCCTGGGAGCCCCAGCTGCTCATCCAAGGAGCCCTGGACCAGCCCTGCCTCTCCTGCTGCCCCAGAGAACCACAGGGACCAGCACCGGCCTGGGATCTGCTCCCAGAGGGGCTGCAGGGCCCCTGAGGGCCATCCTCCCAGAAGCCCCGCAGCCCCTCACCGTCCCTGCCTGCCCACCGGCACCAACTCGGCCCTTCTGCTGTTCCCCAGGGACCTCTCATACACTGGTCTCCCCCTCCAAGAGGTCCCCTCTCTGCCAAACCTGGGCGGGCTGGTGGGAGGGGCGAGGCCCCCACTGGTGTTTAGACAGCCCCTGTGTTGGAAGGAAGAAGTGAAGCACTTTATTTTGGTTGTGTTTGCTCACATTCTGCTTGGAAGTGGGGACCCCGCGCTGCGTCCTTGTGTCTGTGACCTGTGTGGAGTGTCACCGCGTGTACATACTGTAAATTATTTATTAACGGCTAAATGCAAGTAAAGTTTGGGTTTTTGTTTTGTTATTTTCCTCCGGGCTATGTGTCGGAGTTTGTTTTCTGAACAGACTGGTTCCTTTGTGGGGGGAGTCCTGACAGTGTGTTTGGGGAGGAAGCTGGCGTGTGTGCAGATGATGGAGCAATTTAACCACCAGAGCTCCTGCTTTTCTCAAATTATTTTCTATCCTTATAACCCACTGTCTTTGGGGAAGGAGGGGTCCCGGTTCCCTGGCTCTGGAGGAGGTGGAGCAGAGTCTCAAGGACACATGGGCACATTGCAGAAGGACGCCAGGTTCCCTTGGGGGCGGGTTGTGTGTGCTGGCCTGGGACCCAGGGTGACTCCATCTCGGTGGTCAGTCTGGAGCCTCAGACCTGGGACTGTCACTGCCCCCTCCCACAGGGTTCCTCTGTCACACGCAGCCTGGGGGAATAGTAGTCTCCACAGAGCAGGGAGCCACCCACATCAGTGTGAGAAGGACCAAGGCTGACTTGGGGTCAGGCTCACTGCTGACTGTCAGCATCTCACCCTGTCAAACTACTCGATGCGCCCGAAAGAAATGCATGCCCATATTATAGGTCAAGAAATGGACACTCGAATGTGAAGGCCTTGCCAGGGACTCCTCAGCAGGGGGCAGGGCCAACTAACTAGACCTGTTCCTGCTTTTGGCACTACACGTAATGAGACAGAGCTGCAGCAGAGTTGAGCCAGGTTGCATTCTGGTTCTGCTGCTTTTCTAGCTGTGTGACCTTGGGCAAGTCACTTAACCTCTCTGAGTCTCCATTCCCACCCCTGTAAAATGAGGGGTGCCTGTCACATCAGGCTGTCGGAGACTGCGTTAACTCTTGTACAGCACTTAGTCCAGTGAGTGTCCTGCGTTGATGTTTTCCCTCCGACGCAAGAGGGGCTGAGTGAGACGGTGGGTGGGGAGAGGAGGGAGAGGCCACAGAGAGCCCGGAAGCCTGGGAGGGATGAGAACCGAACGTCTAGCAAAGGGAGGAGTCCAGAGTGAGCACGTACACCAGTCCCAGCCTGCAGAGAAAGGCTCAAAGTCGGGAGAACATTCTAGAATACAACTCCTACACTTCCAGAGAGAACTCGGGACGAAGCAGGGATGGACCCAGCCCACTGTCACATCTCACCAGTTGCCCAAACTGTCGGTTCCAAGGGGCCCCTCCCTCCCAGTAGAAACTGGGATGAAGCCACTCACAGGGGAGGCACCGCCGAGGTGGCAGAGCTGTGGGCGCTCGGCCAGCACAGAGGAACCGTTCGATCGCTGAGAAGCCAGGGCACACAGGAATTTTTTTAAAAACCTTGTTCACCATCAGATGAAAACGCTATGTTACTTGCCAGAAATATCCTTGGTTTGGAATTTGTTCAGGACCCTCCATTTAGGATGAAATTCTTTTCCAAGTACCCTGCTACCAGTTGCTCTCCTGAACATGGAAACTTGCATGTCATGTGAATACGGAACACTGAGTCTTGAGCTAAGCGGTTCCCAAGAAGCGGCTGCGACTCACGTGGCGGGCTGGGTGGGAGCGGGTCTCCGTGCCAGCTTGCTTGTGGCCAGTCGGCCCGCGATAAACGCATCTGCAGATGGAGATGCAGCCCCTCTGTCCCGACTCGCTGGTGTGTGGCAGGAATCTTGGATGTGTTGGTTGGAGAACCGGAATGTGTAAGGAGACGGGAGAGAAACGTCTACCAAAAACGAATGAGCGAGGGTGGTTTGTAAGAAGGGGGGCAAGTTCTGGGATGAAAAGAAGGAGCAGAACACGGGGCTGGAGCGGTCTCCTCCGAGCGGCGGCAGGGAGCAGCGTGGAGCAAGGGGTGGTCTTGGGCAGCAGGCCGACTTGGCATCCACACTGGCTCTGCCCGTCGCTAGCTGTGTGGTCTGCCTTGGATTTTTTGAGCCTTAGATTCCTCATTTGTAAAATGGAATTATGAGTACCTACCTCCCAGGGGCATTCTAGAAATCCAATGAGCTAACGCTCATAAACTGCCTGGCACCTGGGCCCTGGTGCAGGGCAGAGGCCACCAAAAATGGCGGTGCCCTCCCGCTCCAGTTGTGTGCACGCGTTCGCTCCATGGACAGAGTAAAAGGTTCTGAGAGAGATACACCCTGCGTTGGGGGAGGGTGGGAGAAGCTTTCATCTCTGGTGGGGTTGGCAGGGGTGGGGGGACACCTCTAACTCACTTGCATGAATTTGGGGAGCCAGACATGCAGAGATCTGGGGGGAGACATTCTACACAGAGAACAGTGAGTACCAGGGACCTGGCACAGTGACAGCAGAAAGTGCTGAGACTGGACGGCAGTGAGTAGCGAGGCAGGCCCATGGTGATGCCACACAGAGGCCGAGCCCAGCAGGCGTCGCCAGCCGGGGCAGGACCTAGCGTTTCTATCCCAGGTTCCATTCAGAAGGCATTCGCAGGTTTTGAGCGTGGGAGTGATTGCTCCTGACTTGCTTTTTAAAAGACCTGGTCCAGCTGCTGCAGAAAGCTAAGGGCAGGACCATCGGGAGAGAAAGAAGAAGTCAGGGGCTATGGCACCAAGCCAGGCAGAAGTGGGGTCGTGGAGGCCGTGCTGGAGGTGACAAGGACGGCTGGCTTTGGGTTTGAGGTGAAGGCGGAGCGGACAGGGATTGGGGAGTGAGAACTCGAGAAGAGGCTGAGGTGGAGGTGGCTGTCCCACTGCTGGGGTGCTCGGGGAGGCCAATCACCAGTGCAAGGAGGTGCCCCAGTCTGCTGGGGAGACAGCTGTGACAATGTGGGGGTGCCAGATGGCCTCTGTCACCACAGAGAAGGAACAGTCAGGAATAGGAACCAGACAGCGGGTCCAGCGCAGCTGCTCAGAGAACATTAAGCCTGAACTGACTTGTGACGATGAACAAGGTTCTGCAGGAGGTGGCAGAGGAGCGGGGACAGGGCGGCAGCCCAGGAGCAGAGCTCCGGCTCAAGTACCTGGGGTGGTGGGAGCAATGGGCCGGCTGCAGTCGGAACTCAGAGAGAGCAAGCAGTTCAGAGCAGCCAGCAGGGGCAGCTCACGGGGGCCCAGACCAGGAAGCTTAGACTTAGGGGAAGTCATGGGGAGCGGCAGAATGACGTCTGGGCCTTGCGGCTCAGGATGGTCCCCCCGGCTGCCACAGGAGTGGGAGGGAGGGGCGGCTGGACCTAGAAAGAGCAGAAGCCTGTGCATCCCTGGCTGAGGTGCCGATACAGCAGGTGCTGCCCTTCAGCCGTGTGAGGCACAAAACCCAGCTGCCAGGCTGGCTGCTCAGCACTGCGCCTCTACCCCTCTTCTCGTCCCTGACCTGTCCCCCGAGCTTCGTCTGTAGGCTGTGCAGCCAATGGGAGCAGCCCGCTGAGCACAAAGGAATGAGGGCTGAGCCTTCTCTGGGTGCAGCGCTGGGGCCAAGCAGGCCGTTTGTGGGGATTTGCTGCCCTCTGCTGGACTGTTCTAGAACTACATGCACTCAGACCCCACCTGGGGTGTCAGGATGCCCAACACTGTCCTCTGACAATGATGGGTGCTGCGCCCACCACGTGTCACCTCAGTGACCTCACTCACCCCTCCACAGCCTGGCAAGGGGCTCTCTGAACCACAGCTCTGGAGACACAGAAGGCTGGCCCCCTCCCTGCCCCTCCCACAATCTCTGGGATCTTTACTCCCAGGCGGCGCCTCTCACCTGACATTACATCCTCTTTGCTTGTCTGGAGTCTGCGTCCACCCCTCAGCTAAGAGGACAGGGCCTCATCCTGGTTCAGCGTGTCCCCGGCTCCTGGAACAGGGCCCGGCCACAACAGACTCGAGATCTTGGTCAAACAAAAACTTCCGCTGCTGTAACTGGTCCCGGCTGTACTTCCGCCATCCCGGGAGCTCTTCGAAGGGTCCGGAGGGGCCTGCCTCCTGCGTTGAATCCCCCCCAGAGCAAGCCTGTTCCTGGGGCCCTCGGGCTCCAATGGTCTCCCTGGCTCTGGGCTGAAGGCTGCTGGGACACAATGCTACTGAGCAGGCTGGCCTTCCAGGTCACCACGTCCGGTCCCCCACCACCACCCCAGCCCCGGACTGAGGAGCACTGACACCCTCCTGGTGGCCCCTAGGGTGGATAAACCTTTCCCTTTTAGGTCAGAGCTCTCACTTAAAAACCACGTAATGCTAGAAGCTGCCTCCTTTGTTCACAAATGAAGACAAGGACAGATGTCTAACCACACCCAGGGAAGGACCGAAAGGGGACTTTCCTGCCCAGTCCCTTCAGACCATGCTGCCTCCCAAAGGCCACCACAGCGCCTGTGGTCATCGAGAACTGTGTTAACAACAGTTCCCTCTTAGGTCACCAAAGATAGATGCCATGTGCAAATCCCCGCCCCCGCCGGGCAGCTGGCCCTGAGCAGGTGATGGTATTCTGTCTTTGAGATGAGAAGCCACAGGTCCCGGGCTTGTCTGTGTTCCCACACTAAGCCAGGTCCCATGGCCACAGAGCTAGCTGTGCGGGATATCCCGGTGCCCGTCCTAGCGCAGGGTTCGCCAGCTGCCCAGGTTTCTATGGGATAAAGGAGGCCGGTCCAGGGCTTAGTTAGGACCAACCTGGCCCGGCTCCTTTAAGAGCCGCAGATTGGAACCCGAAGCCCAGACTGGTCTGGCGAACTGTACTGCCTCGTGTTTCAATAAGTGACCTTTATGTTGGCACTAATTGAGGACTTGCCTTGATGACAGACGTACGCGGCCCCGCCAGGCAGGAGGGAGGGGGCCTGGGTTTGCCGCTTCCAGTAAAAGGCAGGCGTTTTGGCAGCAGGGAGTCGAGAAGCTTCGTTGCTATTGTAAGTCGTAACAAGCTGATTACTGCGGCACTTGTCCTGAAAGTTTCCCAAAGTCGTTCCAGCTGAGTGATGAATCACAAAAGGGCTGGCAGTTTATCGGCAGGAAGAAGCCTCAACTCCCCTTCCAGTCTCTGACCTAGGAGAACTACGTGCGGTAAAGCCCCAGGCTCTCCTCTGAGCACGGACGGGCCAGACTGGGCAAGGCCCCTGCAGGCAGGTCACACCGAGAATTAAGAGTGTCAC